>CAUYQU010069891.1:0-59824 GCA_963574635.1 Cheracebus regulus
CTCTCTTTTTCTAAAATCTCTTCCTCTTTCTTTCTCTTTCATTCTTTTTTTCTTTTGATGTTTCTTTCTTTCTCCTTTTCTCTCTTTTTCTAAAATCTCTTCCTCTTTCTCTCTTTCATTCTTTTATTCTAAAAAAAAAAAAGAAAAAGAAAAAGAAAAAACGAGGACTTCATGTCCTTGGCAGGGACCTGGCTGAATCTGGAAACCATCATAAACTGACACAAGAACAGAAAACCAAACACCGCATGTTCACTCATAAGTGGGTGCTGAACACTGAGAACACATGGACACAGGGAGGGGAACATCACACACTGGGGTCTGTTGAGGGGTGGGGGGTTAGGGAAGGGATAGCAGGGAGTGGGGAGATTGGGGAGGGATAACATTTGGATAAATGGCTGATGTAGGTGACAGGGGGATAGATGCAGCACACCACCACGGCATGTGTGTAACTATGCACAATCTGCACATGTACCCCAGAACTTATATTGTATATTAGAGTATGATTATATACCAAGGTCATTCAATTTAAAAATAATTATATATATCTTTATATGTAAAAAAAGTCTTGAATTAGAACATGTAACATGTTCAGCAAATTAGATAATTATTCAGGTATATAATTAGACACCCATGCCTTTTTAAATGATCAATAATTTATTTTACCAGTTCCCTTAGGGTTTTCAGATGTTGCCTTCTTTATATTGGTCTTCAAGGAAAATTTCTAGAAATAAAATTTCTTGTAAAAATAAACATCATAAATGTTAACAAATACTCCAAAATTTATTTTCTTAATTGATTAAACAACATTCATTCCCATATGCAATATAATACAGCAACTGTTTGCAAATAGTCTTTCTAAACTTGTTAGTTAGCAATGTTTTTTCATTTGACAGGTAAAGATTGATATCATATTTTGAATAGACAATCACTTTATTAAGATAGAATTAAATATTCACTAATTCATTCAAATAACATTGTATATTTTTGTCATTAGATAATAATGTTTTTGTATTTGCCCATTTTTCTACTTGGCATTTATTTATTTATTTATTTATTTTATGTGTAACATTGAATATATAAAATCAAAAATCACCATGAAGGATACTTCACAATTGTGCTTTTAAAATTGATTCTTTGTTAGTAACATAAGCATAATATTGATGTCAAATGTTCTATTGAGGCCTTAGTAGTATAATTATTTTATGATGATTTTCTTTTTTTATTTTTATAATTGTTATTTTTCTTATTTTTTCAGTTTTATTTCTTGTCAGTACATACCAGGTGTATATATTTGTGAGGTACATGAGATGTTTTGGTATAGGCATGCAATGAGAAATAAGCACCTCATGGACATCATAGGCTATCTATCCCCTCAAGTACTGATAGTTTGCATTATAAACAATCCAATTAAACTATTTTAGTTATTTTTAAATATAAAATTATTATTGACTGCAGCCACCCTATTGTGCAATAAATAATATGTCCTATTCATTCTTTTTTAACTGTGTTTTTGTACCCATTAACTAATCCCACCTCCATCTATACCCTAACTACACTTTCCAGCCTCTAGTAACCACCTGTCTATTCTCTATGCCCATGAGTTCAACTGCTTTGATTTTTAGATTTCACTAATAAATCAGAACATGTGATGTTTGTCTTTCTATGCCTGGCTTATTTCACTTAATGTAATGATCTCAAGTTACATTCTTAATGTTGCAAATAACTGGATCCCATTCTTTTTTTATGGTTGAATAGTACTCCATTATGTATATGTACCACATTATCTTTATCCATTTATATGTAAACAAACTCTTAGGTTGCTTCTAAATCTTAGCTATTGTGAATAGTGCTGCAACAAATATAGAAGTGCAGATATCTTGAGTTTCTTTCTTTTGAGTACATACCCAGCAGTAGTATTGCTGTATTATATGGTAGCTCAATTTTTAGCTTTTTGGATTTTTGTGTTTTTGTTGTTGTTGTTGTTTTTAAGACAAAGTCTTGCTCTGTCACCCAGAGTGGAGTGCAGTGGCATGATACTGGTGCACTGCAACCACCACAACCCGGGTTAAAGCAATTATTCTGCTTCAGGCTCCTGAATAGCTAGGATTACAGGCACCTGCCACCACACCCTATTCATTTTTGTCTTTTTAGTAGAGACAGGGTTTCACCATGTTGGCCAGGCTGGTCTCAGACTCTTGATCTCAGGTGATCCATCTGCCTTGGCCTCCCAAAGTATCAATTTTGAGTTTTTGAGGAGTGGCCAAGCTGTTTTACATAATGCTTGTACTTATTTATATTTCCACCAACAGTGTACACGTGTTTATTTTTCTCCACAACCTTGTCAGCATTTGTTATTGCCTGTCCTTTGGATATAATCTATTTTAACTGCCTTGAGATGATAGCTCATTGTAGTTTTTGATTTGCATTTCTCTGATGATCAATGATGTTGAGGACAATTTCATATGCTTGTTTGCACTTTGTATGACCTCTTTTGAGAAGTGCTGATTCAAATAATTCACCTAATTTTTTATCAAATTATTGGATTTATTTCTGTAAAGTTGTTTGAGCTCCTGATATAGACTTGTTATTAATCCCTTGTCAGATGGATAGTTCGCAAATATTTTGTCCTAGTCTGTGAGTTGTTTCTTCACATTGTTGATTGTATCTTTTATTGTGCAGTAGCTTTTTAACTTGATGTGATCCCATTTGTCCATTACAGTTTTGGATGCCTATGCTTCTAGGGTATTGCTCAAGAAATTTTGGCCCAGACCAACGTCCTAGACATTTTCCTCAATGCCTTCTTATAGTAGTCCCATATTTTGAGGTCTTAGAGTTAAGTCTTTAATTCATTTTGTTTTGATTTTTGTACATGAAGAGAGACGGGGATCTAGTTTCATTTGCTGACATATGGAGATACAGTTTTCCCGGCATCATGTATTAAAGAGGACTGTCTTTTTTTCTTCCGTGTATGTTCTTGACATGTTTACAATGATTTCCTATTCATTCATCAATGTGTAGAAAATGCAATTTGCCCTTGAACAATGCAGAAGTTGGGGCACTGGTTCCCACTCACATAGTCAAAAATCCAAGTATAAGTTTTACCTATCAAAAAAATGTAACTACTGTACTAATAGACCACTCTTGACCCGAAACTTTACCAATAACATAGTCAATTAACACATATTTTGTATCTTATATTTATTATATACTGTATTCTTCCAGTAAAGTAAGCTGCAGAAAAGAAATTTGATTTAGAAAATCACAAGGAAAATATATCTACTCTTAATTAAATGGACGTGGGTCATCATAAAGGTCTTCATCATCATCATCACCTTCACGCTGAGTAGACTTCAGAGAGGGATTGGCCTTTCTGACTCAAGGGCGACAGAGGCAATAGAAAATCTGCATGTAAGTGGACCTACACAGTTGAAACCCATGTTGTTTCCAGGGCCAACTGTATACAGTATATTTATGTGGGACAAAGTACCAATCTGTGATCAACACAAAGAAATTCTTAATTCACATGCTTACTCAAAGTTGTTTTTTTTTTTTTTTTTTTGAGATGGATTCTCACTCTGTCACCCAGGCTGGAGTACAGTGACACGATCTCTGCTCACTGCAACTCCCGTCTCCCCAGTTCAAGCAATGATCCTGTCTCAGCCTCTTGAGTAGCTAGGATTAAAGGTGCATACCACCATGCCCAGCTAATTTTTGTATTTTTAGTAGAGACGGGTTTTTGCCATGTTGGCCAGGCTATTTTCAAACTCCTGACCTCAAGCGATCTGCCCATGTCAGTCTCCCAAAGTGCTAAAATTATAGATGTGGGCCTCCACACCCGGCTTGAAGTTTTTTGTTATTGAATGTACTTGGATGAGTAACAAACTAAATTACTTGATTTTTAATAAAGCTAAACATAAAGTTATTTTAATATGCTTTAATATGCCTAATGTACAAAATCTTTGCTGTTGTAAAGTCTAGGGACAATAGCAATAAAAATATTAACAACAAACTGCAACAACATCCATTATTTCACAGAGTGTGTGTCAGAACTAATTAATGTTATTATATGAATTTATGTAATTTAAGATGCTATTTAGTTTCACAGAAATGTTGGCAGAATAATATGCTAAAAAAGAGTCATAATTAATAGAAATATTCTATGAACAGAGAGTAAGACACAAGTGTGTTTTTTTTAAGAGGCTTAAATGAAAAGAAAAATTATACCCTTTTTGCTTTCACATACAAAAACATTTTGGATCCTACTCGATGGAATTATATATTTTGTAGTATATAAAATATACTGAATACAATTAAATTTTATCATGAAAAATAAATAGTACTTATTATATAGAATTAAACTGTTGCTCAAATATATGCAGAAGTAAAGCTATAAAATCATAAAACAGCAGGGATTAGAGCAGCATATGCTTTAATCGTTATTGAGCTCTACTTGTTAGCAGTACCAAGGACATGGAATCAATCTAAATGTCCATCAATGACAGGTTGGATAAAGGAAATATGGAACGTATACATCATGGAATACTATGCAAACATAAAAAAGAACAAGATCATGTCTTCTGCAAAAAACACGAATGGAGTGAATGGATCACTTGAGCCAAGGAGTTTGGGACCAGCCTGTGCAACGTGGTGAAACCCCTTAGTTACAGAAAATCCAAAATTAGCCTGGCATGGTGGTGCTCAGCTGTAGTTCCACCTACTCAAGAGGGTGGGGTGGGAGCACCACCTGAGCCCGGAGAGGTCAAAGCTGCAGTGAACCTTGATCACACCATTACACTTCAATGTGGGCAACAGAGTGAGATTTGGTCTTAAAAAGAAAAAAAAAAGAACCATAGAACAAGGAAAACTATAAGTTGTATGTGTATCCTAACTTATATACGCTTAATTATTTTAACATTAAAATGAAAACATGTCACTAGTATGCTTTTTTTTTACAGGTGCAAGTATACTTTCAATAATGAATAAGATGTTGATTGTGGCAATAAAAGCCTATATTACAATAAACAATGCTTGTTTTATGTTTCATACTTCTTTCTTTTCATGTTGCATTGCATTTGTTTAGATACCACCAAATACCACACCATAGGGAACTCTAATCCCAATCTTTCAAGTTCCAACTTTAAGGCCACCGTTTCCAGCATCATCATACATCATCAGGAGGCCTATGGGTCTCCTGTGCTTCCAAAGGACTTAATTGGGCTTGTTAATCACATCTCTGCTATGCTACCTACTGCACTGTATTCTGATTTATCTGTGTCTGCTCTCATTCTCATTAATCATGGACTATAAAAGTAAGGATCATGACTGTGTCATGTTCATACTGCTTACTCTACCTAGCATGGTGTACAGCTCTTTGTGGATATATTATTGAATGCCTAAAAGACTAACTGAATTGCATGGATTGAAATAAGGTAAGAATTTCCACCAACTATTTTATATACTACCTATTATCATGACCCTTTCCAACAAACAAACAAAAAAGGTCCATTTGCTAGTGCTAACTTATTGTGTAGTTTCACAGACTTTGGCAGCAACCTATAATTTGTTTATTTTTTTAGCTGCTGTCCTTTAAAAATAGGTCACGGTTATATGGCAAATAAGTTTGCTATTTCTTCTGATATCTTTTCAGCTTTAATAGAGTATAATTTTAGAACAATACACTGAACATATTTAGAGCGCAGTTGCTCAAACTTACTGATCATGTTCAAACTTGCTGATCCTTTCTTTATGAGTGTACAATAGGCTATTAATCCTAACCAGAGGGATTTTCATTACACATACTACAGATTCATCTCCATAAGCTGGTGTCTTGTCCCTGATTCATATCTTTCACGATAGATAGATCTTTCATTTTCATGTAAGATATTAGCTCTATTGTTCTTTAGATGATCATGATCAAGTTGAGGAAGTTTCACAATATTTATAGATTGTTGTGAGTTTTTCTCATTAATACATCTTAGATTTTGTCAAATGCATTTTCTGCTTCAAGTGATATGATCATATCCATTTCATTTAGCTTCTTGATAATGTTAATTATATTGTTTGATTTGCAAATGTTGAACCCGGCTTACTCGCCTGGAATAAATCCTGATTGATGGTGGTGTATAATTCTTTTCAGATATTGTTACTTTCCATTTAGATTTTGTTGAGGACAATCCCTTGGGGATTTTACACAGACAAACAAATACACAAAACTACACAAAAATATGTATTTGAATTTTCACCAAATTCTCACTTCTTTTTTGGAAAATTGCTGAAATATTATTTGCAGAAATAGACTTCAAATCAAAAAAGTGTTTTACAAATATACAATTATTATAAGAAGAGGAGAAACCATTCAAAGGAGAGCTGTGTGACAGCAAGACCTGACACCAGTGAGCACTGTTGTGTTGGGGAGGGGAGACAGTCCAGGTGAGACAAGGATATGCCTGGTTAACATCTGATATGTTTACACCATCTGCTCTCTCACGTTTCCATTGTCTCTGAGGCACAGGAACTAACACAAAGTCATACAAGATCACTTAGTTCTTTGGCAAAGTCATTTAAAAGAAAATTATAGGTAAGCAATAATATTTATTTTATAATACAGAATTGTTTAACATTAAGAAACTTTCAGCCATAAACTGGTGGTATTATTTGCAGGCACATATTCTCCTATGGAAGGCCAGACATTTAAAACATCATATTGTTCACATACTTAGGGGGTATTTAAATCAACCACTTTGTGCATATTTACTTGGCCATTTTTTTATTTATCAAAGTTGATGATCCTCACTTGGCCTAATTATTGCTATTACTACCTCTGATAGTTAATTCATCAAGCTTTACAATGCATACTTCATAAGGACACAAATATTTTTTATTCATCTTTGCATTTCCATTCATCAAATAGTAGCTAACGTGACAGATACAATTTTATAAGAAATCTCATTAAGCTGTCTGACAAATGACATTGTTATACCAGTAAAGTTGTCCAGTCATTACAGGCACAAACACACACACACACACACACACACACACACACACACATTATATGTAATATATGAATACATAATGTACATACTCATATGTATGTGAATATTTTGAAATATATAACATATAACATGATTTTTTAATATTATCAAATATTGTTCATATTTAAATATAGAAATATACCCATTTGGAAGCTACAGGTGTGTGAGCCTATGTATGTATGTACATGTGCTAATATATATATGCACAGCTGTATATATGTGTGTGCATGAATATATATGTACATACATATATATATATACACATAGAGAGCTTGTTTGTAAAATTGCTAAAAATCACCCAATATTTCAAATATTTTGACAAGACTCTTAGTTTTTTAAAGTTTCAAAATAAAACACACATACATCTATAATTCTGTACTTCTTACTGTCCTGACAATGTGGTTACTTTAAATCTCTGGGAACAAAATTCATCACTTTTTTATTACTAAAATGTCAGCTCACAAATACCAACACTTCCCATGATCTTAAGTATTTATTTCTCTGCTACTAGCAATGCTTTTGTTAAGTTATGCATCATACTGGGAAATTTCTTCCCTACAGACTAGTGTTGAACGCTTATTCTCAATTCATGTTTATTTTAATGTTTCCAGACTTCTAATTGCTGGTAAAATAACTTGAAAATAAGGAAAGTAGAATTACCTTCTCAGAAGCTGAACTGGTAAATTCACACCCAATAAATATAATAAAGTTTCAATGAGGATACTCCGGAAGGATTCCTGTACATGTTGACTGGCATGTGTTTTGAATGTCTGAATATCAACAATGCAAGGGGAAGCTTAACATAATCTTTTGACAGATAGAATTTGAATGTAATTCATATTTAGTAAATCAGAACAAATCAGCTGCTTTTTAAAAATAATGTGCATATATATGTATATATACACACAAAAGGAGAAAGTTTAAAAAATCAAAGTGACATCGGTTATGCAATGGTGATAGCTACTAATTAACTCTTAGGAATCTGAAATTTCTGTGAGGAGGCAGGGTTCTATGTTGTGCTACCCAAATTATTCAGTCAACCTCTCTGTAGCCATGAATGATGTATTTTGAAGATAGTCCAAACCAAGGGTAACTGTGGTTACTGACTTTGTCTACTACTACTGCATGTGCCTGCTGACAAAAAAAAATAAAATGTTTTTTATGGGAGATGTGAGTGTTTTGAACATTATAAAACTATACTATGAAAGGGCATTGTAACAAAACACACTTTCCAAATAAACAAAATTATAAAGCTTCCATTGTCAAATAAAATAAATTGAAATGTTTTCCAGAGTAAAGTAATAATTTCTTAATCCTGAACTCTGAGAACAATCTTTAGTAATACCACTCAGATTCATACCTTTTTATTTACTTAATATTATGTAAGAATGGAGCTTGAAGAATTATGAGACATAAATTATTTTATTTAAAATAAATAAATGGGAGGAGATAATGAAATTAAAGTACTTTATTATCTTAGCTGTTTCTAAGTCATGGCTAGATTACTAACTTAAATTTTTTAAATGCACGTTTTATATTGGAATATTTTTGATTTCCTGATTTCTGCAGATTGTAGAGAACATTTCCATATATTACTATTGAGTTTCAGTTTCCCTTAATATTACCATTTTATATTACTTCAGTACATTTCTCAAAACTACAAAACCCATTTGTTGTTTTAGCATTAAATACACTTTGGACTTTATCTAATTTTCCCTAGTTTTTTCAATAAACACTTTTTCTGTTCCATGATTAGATCCAAGATAATACAGTCCATTCTGTTTTTTATGTCCTTTTAGTATTCTTTGGTCTGTGATATTTTCCCCATCTTTCTTATTAACACAGAAATAATAAAAATGGTAAATACAATAAACACATAGCAAAGGCAAATAGATTAACCAAATTATTTGTAAGAAAGCTATTTCTAGGTTTCCCCCTCTGGAATTCCCTTCCTCACTCTTCGTGGAAGCCTTTTTTCTTCTCCTTTCCTTCTCTTGTCTCTACCTAAATAAAATCAGCTTTCTGCAACAGAAAAAAAAGAGAAGAAAAGAAAAAAGAAAGAAAGAAAGAAAGAAGGAAAGAAAGCAAGAAAGGAAGAGAAAAAGAAAGCTAAAGGGAGAGAGGGAGAAAAATAACATATACCGAATATATAACATGGAAAACAATAGGAAAATGATGGATAGAGTCCAAAATATTTCAGGCTTAACATTAAATATAAATAGACTAAATATTCCTGTGAAGTGTTAAATATTCACAAATTACAATTTTTCAAATGCATTACGTGATTACATTTTACAGAATGAGAAAAGTGTATCATACAAATACTGGCAGAAAAAGAAACTGGTATAGTTGTATAAATATCAGACAAAGGAAACAAATGAAGGAATATTATAATAAAGAGAAACATTACAAAATGCTTGTAATGTTTTTTCACTGAGGTAATATAGCAATTCTTAATGTATTTGCACTTAATAACACAGGTTCAAAATATAACATAAAAATTGACAGAATTAAAACAGATAAACTCCAAATCGTAGCCAGAGATATTCATAATATTTCTGTGAATACCAGATAAAACAGGCAGAGAAAGTGTAAGTTTATAGAATATTTAGCTAAAATTATTAACAACATAAGTATATACATTTTATTTAGACGTGTATAAAAAGACACACACATATCTATTCACTTCACCTAAAAATATAAAAATACATATTTTGAAGTCACATATTTACCAAAATTGTTCATATTTTGGCCCATAATATAAAGCCTCGAAAGTTTTCAAATAATTAGTAAGTTATTCAGGTCATATCTTCTCTTTCGGTGGAATTAGTAATGAATAACAATTATAATTAAATATTAAGAAATACTGAGATCTTCATAACTTCAGCAATACATTTTAAAATTATTACTGGGTCAAAGAAGAAATCAATTGAAGTTAGAAAACATTTTGAAGTTAATATTAAAAGTATGACATATTAAAAATTCTGGGATCCTGCTAAAGCCATACTTAACAGATTTTTAAATCTTAAATGAATCTATTAGAAAAAGAAAGGGTAAAATAAATGATGTAAAAGTTCACTTCAAAAAGACAGAAAATTTCCACAAATTAATCCTATCCAAGTGATAGAAAAATGAAAAGATAAAAATATATTAATGAATTAGAAACTTAAAATACTATAAAGCTACAAAATTATAAACTAGTACTTTGAAAAACCTAATGAAATGCTAGAAAAATTGAGATTTTCAAGAGAGAAAAATCACACAGTAATAGTAATAGGAATAAAACTAGTGTCATCACATGGATCCTGGATATATTTTTAAATATAATAAGGAATATATTAATAAATATTTGAAGAAAATTATATTCAGGTAAAATTAAAAAGTCTGTAAAATAATGTAAGTTATCATACATTATTTTAAAAAAAATGGACTCCTACTTGTTATGAAATCAGCATATCTTCTATAGCAAAAACAAGGATATTGCAAGAAAGGTATATTAAAACCTAATTTTCTTTCTGAAAATATATGAAAAATTAAAATATTAATGAACTAAATGTAAAGATATATAAACAAGCAAACTAGGTCATCATATAATCAACTTTATTCTAAGAAAGCAAACCTGGTTTAATATTTAAATATCAACAAATGAAATTGACATCTTTAACAGATAAAAGAAGGAAAAAAATTCTATCTTCTTTTCAAAGACATCAAAAATATGTTTGCTAGAATGTAATATCCAATAATAATGATGATGGTAAATGTTAGTAAACTAAGAAAAAGAGAAAAGATTGTATTAAGATAAATGATGAAATTTGAGCCACTTCTTGAATGTCTGGTGTCAATGATTAAACTATGGTAACCGAAATCCACATATATCACAATCATGTAAAGTGAAGATTGTCTGTAAACACATCACGTTAGAAGTGAATAGAAATTTTGAGTATAAATTATGTCAAAAGATGAAACATTCTGTCAAAGAAAAAACTTTAATAACAATATAACTTATTTCATTTTAATTAGGAGCATATTTTGTAAGCTACAAAAACCCTTTTGAATATTGATATCACCTCAAACATTTACATTTTATCCTTTGATGGGTGAGACCCGTAAGGAAGGACAAAACTGTAGTGAGATCAAAAGAAAAATTATCTTTTTATTTAAAGTATGTGTTATTTACTAAAAGGTTAAAACAATTCAGCAAAAGTGTGAAAGTATATGTTCAAGATGCTGTGGACATTTGTGAGTGCTGTTATGAGAAAAAAGGAATTCATTTTGATGACTCAATAGGTTCAGCATGATCCAGAATTAGAGTGCTTATCAATTCATAGTATTTTTAAATAGAAATCTTATTGAGATTGAAATCGGCAGATGAAAGCAAGAAATAAAAAGATTTTCTCTTTAGACCATGAAATGAAATAAATTCAACATAAACATATAAAAAATTCAAACTGTAAAGAATAATTATTTGTTAAATTGTTTTGAAGTTTGTTCATGAACATATTGTATTATTTCAGTTTACTGAGCAGTTTCTTTTTTTATCTCAGAGCATATGAATATTTATTTTTATATACCCTAGATGCAAACTTGCCTTGCCTAAACAAAATGTTGAGGAAAAAACTTGTGATCAAATAATTGCTTATTATTTAGTAGTGACAACATGACTTTATTGAAACCAGATGTTTCACATTTTAATTTAATGTTGTTAACTTTATATATGATTTAATGAAATATTATTTAAAAACATAAATTCAGTAATTAAATGAGCATGTTCTGTAAACAATGCAATTTAAAAAAACATCTTGAATTTACAACTAACTTGACCTCTGCCATTCTTACGAGTTTTTCAAATCTGACTACACTGACAAGTGGCAATGTCCTAATAAATGCCTTGATTATCTTTCGTAAAACAATACTAAGCATAAATTATATTTATTATAAATAAACTATAGTTTATTATAAATAAAACTATAATACGGCTGAGACACAACACATGTAGCAATGCGCAGGGTTTGGATTAATGACAAGAGCCACATGATCGACTAAGAATTAATTCATCAAATATTTATTTAGAACCCAGTACATATGATGTAATTGAGTTATGTGCTGAAGGTATGAAAGTACTGAACAAACGAAACCAAATGACAACACCAGAACAGTCTTTCTGTTACAGTCTTCAAGTCTTTTATATTATGCTAGGAGAACATACAAAAATGCAAATGGCTAGAACATAAGATAAAACGTAATATGCAATATGAAAAGTATAATAATTCTGGGACTTCGGAATTTATTTATCTATCTGGGTTGTTAAGATTTGGAAAAAGAAACATAGACAAGGGGACAAAAAACTTACAGGTTTTGTCTTTTGGCAGCTTGGATATTGAATCGCAGCTCTTAAAATATACCTCTATTTTATCATCCTTATATTTCCTTCAAAATTGCCTATATTGTCTCCATCCACTCTTAAGTTTTAAGTTCATTTTGCTTTAATTTTCTTTTCATTTATGTTACTTGGATGTCTTGCCTAAGGGATCTTCTTTATTTCTATTTTAGCATAGGGATAAAAAATTTAATGACATGAAAAATTAACTCACATTTATAATACAAAAGATTTCTCATTTCCAAAGACAGTCTGCAAAGATGTGAAGTCGTACCAGGGGATTTTACTTAATTTATGCTGATAGACTTGGTGTAAGCACCCATGATATTTCAACTGGGAGAGATCTTTGAAGTCAAGGAATATAATGACATTTCAGACTATGCAGACAATATGCAATTTCTAGGATATAGCACACATTTGCTCCAAAAGACTCTTGAATATCCATGCCTGAGCAGTCTGAAATTACTGGCCATTTGTAAATGACATTTATCCTTAATTTGGAAGGAAAAAATAGAGTTAAACCACCATTTAAATAACAAGACAACATGAAGCAAATTATTTTCCACCTGAGATAATTTATATCTGTTTTTGCAAATTAGATGATGAAATGAATATGTAATGTATTATTCCAAAATTTTGTATATCTTATTACTATTAGAAACTTCTCATGCTTGCCACTTTTCACCTAGGAACTGAAGAATGCTCACATTTCAGTCCAAATGAAAAATGAAATGTAATAATTTGAGATCAATAATGACAATCATTTTGAGTTTACAAGAGGGAAAAAAGAAGTCATTTTTTTCTCTGAGGAAATGGTGGCCAGATAACATCTCCAGAGATCATTTACGGCAAACATCTTTTTTTAAATTAACTCTGTGTATTAAAGATAGCTTCACCAAAAGAAAGTCAACAAACCGAAGGAGCTAGGATGTGAGGCTAATTTAGTTTCATTGTAACAGGAGAACTATTTGAGCTTTGTTGGAAAACTTTTAAAGAAAGTCTTTGTCAGACTTTTGAATCTTTCATCTATCATATTAAAAATATGATCAATTATTTACATGGGGCTCAGTGAGGAGAGTAAAATCTCTTTTGACTTTTGGCCAGACATTTAATACTCGTTATTTTAAAAAGTTTTAAATTTTTCCAGTAAGTAATAAATAAATATAAAGCTGTTTAAGTTTCTGCTTTCACATCTATTTTCGCATATTTTAAAATTAAATATATTTAAGAGAACTGACACTATATTGATAAGTGGATTAGCAAAAATAGAAATTTCATATTCTAAGTAAAATTATATTTTTTATGATTTTGAAGATTATTACATATATTTTTAATACTATCAATGAGAGCTCAGAGTCATATATCATCTTGAGGGTGTACAAGAGTTTCACATAGTTTAATTTCAAATCTCATAAATAAATTATATTGAGAGAATATACATTACTTTAGAGAAGAAAACCCTGAACCTTGAAAAACAATCCATTGTCTGAACTCCTCCCATCTCTGGAAAGGGCTCTGCAGATGATTTTCATCAGTCAGTGACCTAGAACATTATTTTTTGTTTATGAAAACAAATTGTAAATGGCTACTATAGGGAACCAGCCCCACACCACACCCATGTATACCCCGAGTTTGGTGGCAACGAATGAATGAGAAAAAGATTAAGAATGAAAGTGGGACCAGGAGACCATCACTTTTAATGGAGGTAGTAAAGGCCCCAAGCTTAGGTTCACCACAGTATTTATTGGTTACAATCAGTTTGATCTGTAGGGTAGGGGTGGAGTGATGGTGAGGAGAGAGTGAGATGATGGTGGGGTGAATCAGTGAGCTAGAACTGAATCAGTGAGCCAGAACTGGTGTGTCATTTTAAAGTTTGGTAACAGTGGCTGTTTGGGAGTTTCACAAAACAAGAACATGTGGTTATCTTTAGTTTATTATCTATGTGCAGCTGGTGGAACACGGGCCTTACAAGGAGCCTACGAGTCTGGCAATGTCATAGTGCTATGAAGGAGTTTTTACATCCTTGAGCACAATGTTTATATAACAGAGCCTAGGTCACTCTGCACTGGAACATGAGACATGGAGAAATTTTCCTCCCTAGAGGCCTCCCGCAGTTTGCTGCGATTTGCTGTTCCCAGTTTATATGTTACTCATAACCAATTTACGTAGGTACTCTGTAAGTCCTTTCTCCTTTGCTTCTTCCCCCAACAGTTACAAAATACACTGCATTTTCCTGGGAGGCTCAAACACTAACTTCACATAGTGTAGTGTCTGTGAGCATCAGCTCTGCAGACAAAACACCTAGATTCAAAATGTGGCTTCACTTGCTGAGGACCCTTATGCATCCAGTTACTTCATCTCTCAATGCTCAGTGCCCTCACTTGCTAACTGGAAATAACTGCCTACCAGCTGGCAAGGTGGTGAGGAGGAATAAGATAATTCATATAAAGCACTAAAAACCTACCAAATACAATGTGTGCTCAATAATTATCTTCAGTTATTACTGTTATGGAACAATTTTTGTGGATGGAGCTTGTGATGGTTAATTTCAGGTGTCAAATTGATCGAGCTAAGTGATACCCAGATAGCTAGTAAAGCACCATTTTTGGATATATCTGTGTGGTTGCTTCTGGAAGACGTTAGCATTTGAATCATTAGACTGAGTGATGAAAATCTGTCTTTATCCAGAGTGTATAGGCAGTATCTACATCTGTGAGGATCTGGATAAAACAAAAGATAGAGAAAAGGTGATTTCTCTCTTTGTTCTGGAGCTGGGACACCCATCCCCTCCTTTCTTTGGATATCAGTACTTTAGGTCCTAATGTTTTCACTCTCAGCGACATAGACCAGTGTCTCCTCTTGTTCTCAGGCCTTTGGTCATACACCATATGGCTCCCCTGGTTCTCAGGCCTTTGTGTTTAGACTAAATTACCACCCCAGGCTTTCCCATTTCTCCAGATTGTGGAGGGTATGGGACTTCCTCAACTTCATAATCACATGAGCCAATTCCCATAGTAAATCCTCTTGTTAATCTACATATCTATATGTCAGTACTGTTTCTCTGAAGAATTCTGATTAAGCACAAGGATCTACATAAAAAAAAAAATCATGGGTTTTCAATAAGAATAAAAGAAAACTTATAATTCAAGTCTTAATAATATTAACATTCATTTAAATATAAAAGTATAACCAATATAATCTAAATATTAATGTATGGTGCAATTAGTAAATGCACAATTCTATGTATTACCTACAATGTGGATATTCATAAAAAATGACAAAACTTTTCTTGGACAATTGGGTAGTCTACTAAACAGATATGTGTCTATATTTGTATTGCGTGTGTGTGTGTGGGTGGGTGGGTGGGTGTATGCACCTGTGCACATACATTTGTATGTGTCTTTACATACATGGATAAATGTATATAAGTATATAAAGATGCACATAAGTGTATTTACTAAAATATCTACAATTTTCATTCTTGTAAATTCATATTTTATGAAATTTCCCATAGTATGTCAAGAATATTTTTTAATAAATGCATTGTTTAAAACCATGTGAAACAACTTTCCTGCAAGTACCATCTTGAGCTAACCAATTATTTTATATTTTATGCTATAACCATAAGTCTTTTCAGAACAGAATATCACAGAAATTACTTTTCTAAAACAAACATGGCAGATACTCACTTTTAAGATAAATACACTGAAGACAAAATGATCAAAATGGTTAATATTCTGTATTCTAGCATCTTTGTAGCAAATATTATCATATAATTTTGAAGTATTTTCAGCTTTTATAATATGAAATCCAGTTAAGAGTTTTCATTTTCAAAAATGCTGTATCAGCAGTCTTCTCTTTCCTCAATACTTTTAATACTATCATGTGTCAAATAATATATACAAGTTATTTTATTTGTAGCTAAAGCAAATTTGTCATACTCAGGATATATAATATTTTAGTTCTAAAATCATTTCCCCATGTTCAGTATAATTGTTACTCTGTCATTTTTACCTAGATAATAAAGCCCTTAAAACAAAAGGTTTTTGGACACTGAGGAAAGCATGACTGGAGACGCTGGGTTCCATGTGTTTTTCATGGATAGTTGAATTTTCTCATGTACTTATACAAATGTTTTTAAGACATTAAAAGGTAAAATATATTTTTACTTGCTTGAACTGAATTTTCCTGTCAAGTAGACAGGCCAAGAGACTGGGACCAATTTAAGAATTAGGTTAAACTCTTAGCTTCAAGATTAACCAAACTGAAAAACAAAAGGAATCAAAGAAACCCATAAGTCTCTAAAGTCATAACGGATATGTGTAAGGTATAGCAGAAAAGTAAAACAACACAAAAATCTACTATACAAGACAGAGAATATTTATATCTTACAAATATCATGCATCATATGGTAATAGTTTTTGTCTTGCACAAGCCTCTAGAGAGACAAGTGTCTAAAACATTGGTCTGTGAATTAGCAGTATTCTGAGGATGATTCTTCATGAGAACCTGTACAAAACTAAGGACACATTTATCCTTGAAAGCAATGAAAGTTCTGTGTGGCAGTTGCTTTGGCCCTAGTTTAAAATATTTGCTCACAACCCAGTGAAGAGCACTTTGAATACACACACAATTTGCTACTGGGTTTGAAGAAATGTGGATCTCAATGTCAAAACATAAATTAGGAGGCTTTGAATTATCAAAAAAGAAAGGAAAGTCTCCTCAGATAAGACTGGTGCTGCAAATTTTACAAATTTCTCAATTTGACGTAGGCAAGAATGCCTCAGCTTCCATTTCCTGTGAGAAGTGAGGATTCTACCCTTTTGGTAAAGACAAAATGCCCACAATAGTCTCATTCTAGGAGATATCCTCGGGTTTATTTTAAGTTCAAAGGTCTTGCTCTCTGGACAATTGTTTTAAATTGACGCTTGTAACAAGAGACTGAAACTATTCTGATTATCTCAGTCACTCTCATATTCACTAGATATGAATTAATATCTTTACAGACTTTTACAACAGTTCTTTATTATACTTAATATTGCATCCAGGGAATATAAGTTCATTTGGTACACCTATACCAGACACTTGAGTTTAGCTTGATTTCTAAGTTTTATTTGTATTTGGCTGGTATTATGATGACTTTATGTAGCTTAATCATTCTTCTAATCCCTTAAAAGTTGGGCACTTGAGACACAAATCCTTGATTAATTCAATTTTTGAGGTCCTGAAGAAACTTCACCCTTAAAGAAAGTGAAAATGATTCAAGCTTCACCTTTTGCAAGAATTCCAACTCTATACAGGCTTTTTAATAGACACTGTGTAGGATTAACATTGAAGAAGTCATCATATTTTTGCTTTAATTCTTTTTTATTTTAACTTGCAATGATTTAATCTGGATGATTTAATTTACTTTTGAAAAATTTATAATGGGAGGATATGTATTCAAACATGTTGACATTTTATTATTTAGCATGCTCATACTGCCCTCCGATCTCATTTGAGAACCTCTGGTGAATTATAATAAGCAATGTGGATAAAAGCAAATTTGCAAGGAAAACATATTAGGAATTATATTTTTACTTAAATTATTTGAACCCATTTTCAAAATATTTAATAACAAATTTCTAGCTGCTTTACAGTGGTCTCAAAAGAATGCTTGAAACAGCAGTGACTGCTATGATTGACAGTATAAGAATCTCATGAAAAGATTAGAGGACTTTGCTAATTAACTACAAATTTGCTTAGGATAGAAACACCTCTGGTTGACCATAGACACAATGATTGCATTAAAGGTATAGAAAATATGGATAAATAATACATGATTTCCAACATCAGTTTTATCTTTCTTCCAACTCCTCATTCAAAGGTTTCCCTAAAATAAATTGTGAATTACCTTATTGAAAACACAGGAGAAAGAACATGGCATTTTATCTAAATTATTCTGGGGATCTTCTCATATTCAGAGAGCATTCTATAAATGCTTATTTATTCTTACAAATGTACACCCCTCAAAATGTTCTTTATCTGTTCTCTAATCACCCAGAATAGTTGAAATCCCTCTACTCAGCATTTCTGTAGTACAAGATTCACACCAGAGATGTATTTCATATGAATGACTTGTTTATATTACCATCCTGTGCTTTGTGAAAGTAGGTTCTATTCACCTATAACGCCTGTCTCAAGACCTAACAGGACTTGACAAATGTTGATACTCAAAAGTGTTTATAAAAATGAATTAACTTCATTGCAAATGTCTTAAGTTCACAAACAGTACATCATATATTTTTTGTCTGACTCAGAGTACCAAATGTAGCTAATATCCTCAAAATGTATCTGTGGAAAACCAAAGATAACATAAGTAAAAATTAACAGACAAATATCATTTGTTTAAAAACAGAATCAAAATCCAATAAAATAATTTTACCTATACCATTATTTCATTACATTTTTCTCCCCTTCAAATAATAAAGTCTGTTGTTACTGTTGCATAGAACCAGGCAAGGATGACACTCCATGCATTGTAGAGTAGATAACTTTGATTAGTATTTCTGGTTATGTAACTGGGCAGGATAACCAGCCAGAATCACTGGACACCAATAGAGTTCTAGCTGCTACTTAGTTCCTCTTTGTAGTTAGCGTCAAACACACGATTCTGTCAAGAAATTCATTCAATCCATCAAGATCACTGAAACTATAATACGTTTGGAAAGGCATGGCAGATGGACCTTCGTAAATTGTTAATAATTATATTACCATAAATCCAAACCCTTAAAACAAAGTTTTTCTTATTATTTGACTTTTTTATATTCACATTTTTTCCTTAACATTTCTTCTACTCTTGAATGAATCATAGGGCAACAGAGCATATGTTGATTGTGTTTTACTTAAAGATACGTTGAGTTTGAGGAGTTCTTGAGGCAGCTTATATATCTCCAATTGGAGTTTTCCTCTTAAATTATATTGAAAACTTCATTTATGATTAGAACAGCATGTAATAGAGAAGACAAATGTAATCACAATGAACTTCACTCCTGGCAGAAAAATGCATGCATTTTTAAACCAGATTTATCTTGGTCTAAATTTGGGGATACATTAAGAAAATGATATATAGTTCAACTTAAATTTCTAATTATTCTATTATTGTCTAATTTGTTACATTTTGATATTGAAGTACTGTATAATTGATTCCCCTGAATTAGTATCTCTGTACTTTATGGTTACATAACAATCATCAAATCGCATATAAAGATGAATAACCTTTGCCGTGGTGTTTACTCCAACATCTAGTAAAGCAAACAGTTGGGTAGTAATTATAGTAATTATAATCATTATAATTATAAATAATTATGATAAATGAACTTCAGTGTTACAATAGACACTTGGATAGAAAACCAAAACTTACTTTTTTTCCAAGGGCTTCTATTATCAATATTAGATCCACACCTATTATTACGTTAAGCAATACTGAGCCAAAGCAAACTCTTCTGAATCTTTATTAAACGATACGAGAATGATAAAATAAAATAACGAATTAATTGTTTGCCCTAGCAAATGGCTGTTCCTGGAAGAGAATATTACACACCATGGTGAACGGTTTGAGACTCATCTCAAGACCCTCTACTAGCTATGCCAACTAGTATAAAGTGATTGTCATAAAATTGGTCCATACCAACCTGTTCCCCACTTTGCAAGACACAGATCAAAAATAATACAGTTGAAGACAAAATCTTATAAACATTCTTGTGTAATTTTCTTACCTTGAGATATGACAGGAGTAAAAAAAAATAGTTTTTGTGATTCAAAGGTTAAAGACTTTACTCAGCTGATGTGGATCAGGAAGCAGCTGAAGACCAAATACAAATAACTCTTGAGTCAAAGCAGTACTGTGGATTTATTTAGTGAGAAAAGAGAAGCATGTGTCTTTATGGTTCAGCTGAAGTAGCACTTTTCCCGATATCCTATTGCTGCAAAACTTATGGATATAAAGGTTGGAAGTTGTTTTAGGTTTTCACACCTGTTAGTAAGGATTGTTGGTGCAATTCCATTCAGGAAACCCTCAACAATTATTTTAAGAACTATTTTTGCAAGCTGTACTTTTTAAAGGTTCAGAGGAAGAATAGAAAACAGAAGAAAAGCGGAGAGGAAAAAGAGAAGATTGAAAAAATATATAAGGAGGTAAAGATAAGGCAAGGGAAATTGGAGATTGCTTTTAATCCTTTTACAGACAATACTAACATCATGTAAAGGTGAGGTTTCCTTTTACTAAAGTAAGTCTAATACACTTTGCTTTGCTTGATTAATAAATTCTGATGTTCCTCTGGGATGTTGACATTTGACAGAACAAAACTTTGGAAGGATAATAAATAAGGGAAGAAATATGACAATTAGAAAACTCAGTTGTGTAAAAATTTGTATTTTAACTGCATATTAAAGGTTTTTATGTGTTAAGGACATGGAGAAAATTGAAAATAGAGCATAGAAAATACGTGGCAGGTATAGTTTTCCAGTGGGGATAACAGCAGAGACTCACATTTCCCTGCTGCACTGGTCTAAATACAACCAACAGTACTGGCAACAATTTAACAGACAATCATAAAAGGATTCTGAAATACAGGAAGAACAAAGTGTAGGATGGTTATAACCCACAGGACTTTGATAACAATACTATGAGGAGTTCCTAGGGTTTTCTTTTTTATCTGTCATGTAATCTGAACTGGGTACTAGAGAGATCTGCAGTTAGAAGCACCAACAAACATAGACAAAAAGAAAAAAGAAACGAAAGCAAGAAAAGCTCACTCTATCTGCTCAGAAGTTTCAAAAAAGGAAGCTCAGGAGGGACTTAGTGGGAAAACAGATGCCTGGTGGCTGCAATGGGCCTCATCTGCCTGCAGTAATGGTGGAAGCAAAGTTTTAGGGAACAAATCCACATCTAGCTTCAACAGAAGACCTGAGCAGCGTATAGCAGAGGCTACAGCAGATACCAGGCAGGCCAACCCGCTTCATGCTTCACATGCATTGCAGCAATTGTCTTATTTGCTCATAGCAACAGCCATAGTAAAAAATTGCTGGTTGGTAGCATCAGACTCCTGCACATTTCCAGCAGCAGAAGGATCGGTGTCTTATAGCTCTTCATACAGTAGCAGAATGTGACTCAGATCCTGTCTCTTAATCCTCCAGACAACAGCAAAGAGCCACACAGTCTTAGCAGTTCCTGAACCTCCATCAAGCAGCAGAAGATGATTCAGGGCATGTATCTCCTATCTTCTACCCAAGGACAGACAGCAAACTAGACATAGTATCTCAGAGGCAAAGAGTATTAAGATAACTGTCTTTCTTTCCCCTTCTTTCCTGAATGGTACTTTCATGGGATACAAACTCTCTTTAAATAGTTATTTTTATTAAATTATTTTTTATAAATAATGCATTACTTCCTCTGGCCTCAGTGATTTTCGATGAGAAATCCACTGTCACTGAAATAGTGTTTCCCTTTAGTAATACATTTTTTTCTTTTAGTTGATTTCAATATTTTTTGTATTTTTATTTTATTTTATTTTTATTTTTTGAGACAGAATCTTGCTGTGTTGCCCAGGCTGGAGTGCAGTGGCATGGTCTCGGCTCACTGCAACCTCCACCTCCTGGATTCAAGAGATTCTCCTTTCTCAGTCTCCCAAGTAGTTGAGGACTACAGGTATGCACCACCACACCTGGCCTAATTTTTGTATTTTTAGTAGAGGTGGGGTTTCACCATCTTGGCCAGTCTGGTCTCAAACTCCTGATCTCAAATGAGTCACCCACCTAGGTCTCCCTAAGTGCTGGGATTATACACATAAGCCACTGTGTCCAGCCTCTACTTTTTCCCAAAGTTTATTTATTCTGTTTCTTGATAAAGCTTTCTTTGGAGTCATCCTATTTATCATTTACTCAGCTTCTTGAATTGATAGGCTTATATGCTTTTTGCCAAATTTGGTAAGTGTTCAACCATTATTTATTTGAATATTTTTCAATCTCACATTCTTTCACCTATTCTTTTGGATCTCTGATAATACAAACATTAGAGTTGTTATTTTGTCATAGCTCCCTAAACTTTAGTTCTTCTTTTCCAGTTTACTTTCTGTTTTTCACATTGAAAAAATTCTGTTGATCTCAAGTACACTAAATATATCTTCTCTCATCTCTACCAATAGGCTCAATGAATTTTTCATTTTTATTATTAAATTTTTTTCAGTGATATGATTTTCATATGGTTGTTGTTTTAATAAATTTTCTTTTCTAAAATTTTCCAAGGAAATATATAATTGCTTTTTCAAGCACCTGTAAAGTGTTTGATAGACAATCTTTGTCAGAGAGTTCTGACAACTGATTCATGTTAGCAATAGCTTTAGTTAATTGTCTTTTCTCATTCCTGTTGTATTTCTCCTTGCTCTTCATATGATGGATAATTTTTGATTGTGTCATGAATAATTTGGATATCTCATTAGTAGACAATCTTATTTAATTCTTGTATTTTATCATTTGATCATCCTGCTGGTCATCCAGCATGTATGTTCTGACCTAGTCTGTGAGCTATTGTTTCAAAGACAATTTAGTTTTCTTATCCTTTGTAATGCTGCTCTATGCTTTGTTCTTCTGGTTCCATTTGAGCTCCCATTGTATTTCTGCTAGTGCTCCCCATGGGAGCAGAAGACATTCCCTTGGGCCTCTGAGGATTTTTAGATGAGGGATAAGGAATGCTAGACCTGTGTGATGGAGAATGTTTTCACTAGTTTCTTTTATTGCCACTTGATTTCACCAGCCTATCCACCCTATTTTTCTTGTCCCTAAAGGAAGAGAGCATCTACCTGAGTTGTCTTCTACTCCAGGGTGGATGTTCAAGACTTACAGAGTCCTGAGTGGTTTTCTGCCACTAAGTCTGATCCTGCCATTAGGCACTTTTTACTGTGGCCATTGCTATAAGCAAATAAGACAAATGTTGTAGTGCATGTGAAGCATGAAGTGGGTTGGCCTGCCTGGTGTCTGCTGTAGCCTCTGTTATAGGCAGCACAGGTCTCCTGTTAAAGCTAGATGTGGATTTGGTCCCTAAAACTTTGCTTCTACCATTACTGCAGCAGATGAGGCCCACTGCCACCACTGGGCATCAGTCTTCCCATTAGGTTTCTCCTGGGCTTCCTTTATTCCAGTCTTCTGAACAGATAGAGTGAACATTTCTTGTTTTCTTTTTCTTTTTCTTTTTGTCTATACTTGCTGGTGCTTCTAACTTCAGATCTCTCTAGTACCCAGTCCAGAATATATAACAGATAAAAAAGAAAGTCCCAGGAACTCCCCATGGTATTGTTCTTGAATATTACTGAGTAGGTTCTCTGACCATAATGAAGTCAAACTAGAGGTAAATAACAAAACAACAACAGGAAAACCTTCAAGAACTTAGAAATTAAACCATATACTTTCAAAACAATATACGAGTAACAGGTTAAACACAATTAAAGTTTTTTTAAATGTACACATTACTGAATGAAATAAAGTATATCATAATAATATATAGGATACAGCTAACACAGTGCCCAGAGGAAATTTTCTAACACTGAATGCTTACACTAGAAAAAAAGTAGAAGTCTCAAATCAATGGGCTTATTTTCTACCTCATGAAGTAGAAGAAAGAAAACAAAATAAACCTAAAGCAAGGTAAAGGAATGGAATCATATAGAGAGCATAAAGTAATACAATTACAAACAGAAAAACAATATAGAAAGTCATGATATAAACAAGAAAAAGAAAAGCAAAAAAAAAAAATTAAAATTAAAATGGCAAATTTAAGCCTGATATTGTTTGGCTGTGTCCCCATGCAAATCTCGAATGTATCTGTCAGAATTCCCACATGTTGTGGGAGGGACCCTGGGGAGGTAATTGAATCATGAGGGCTAGTCTTTCCTGTGCTGTTCTCCTGATAGCAAGTCTCACAGGATGTGATGGGTTTATCAGGGGTTTCTACTTTTGCTTCTTCCTTTGTCTCTTACCATGGCCATGTAAGAAGTGCCTTTCTTATCCTGCCATGATTCTGAGGCCACCCCAGCCATGAGGAACTGTAAGTCCAATTAAACTTCTTTTTCTTCCCTCCAGTCTAGAGTATGTCTTTATCAGCAGTGTGAAAATGTACTAATAGAATACACACACACACACACGTATTCTATTAGTGAAAGGCCAACAAAGGAAGAAAAAGAAAGAAGAAGGAGAAGGAGTGACAAATTAGGTATGCCCTTTGTTGCTTCCTAGAGCCTCTCCCACCCCAACTTGCACACCTGTGGCACCACGGAAAATGGTGCTTGTTCATAGGAAATGGAATTTATTTTGCTTTGCTTCCATAGAGACAAGATGGTGTACTAGATGTAGCCCGGAAATGCTGCTCCCACCAAGAGAGACCTGATTAGTGAGTAAACGACTGTCATTTCATCAGACATTCAGAAAGGAAACACCGAGAAGGGATGAAGAGGCAATGCCAAAGCTGAATGCTGAAGAAGGAGGAGGCTGGAAATCCTCCAGAAAGTACATGAAGATTAGGGATAGGTCCCCAACAGAGCAGCTTCTGGAAAAGGGGTGAATAAGGGTTAGCTCATTCTCACCATTGACTTCTGGGATCCTAGTTACAGAGGAATCCATGTCCTTCATGGATGTGCAAGCTAGGAGGGTCATCTCAGGGAGCAGGTGCAGATAGCCCTTCACATGTTGTGGAGCCTGGGAGATTTGTACCCTGTGTAGATAGAGCAGGGAGCAGCCATAGATGTCCATCCTCCAAGGGTCCCCATACAGCTCCAGGAGGTGCTAGACACAGCTGGCCTGTGAGACAAGAGAGAGTGGGGAGTGGGGCCAGTTTCCCCACAGGACTGGGGTGCATCTGTTCTGCAAACCCTTCTGCCCACCAGTTCCTCCCAGGGCTCATGCTTAGTAGCCCCACAGAAGCAGTTGCACAGCCTGCCTCCACAACCCAGTCTGAGTTGCTCCACCTAAGTAATTTACTAGTGACAGGGGAGCACATCAAATCCCCCAACACAGCAGAAAACCAACCCTGAGCTGCTGGAAGTTCCAGTGCCTTCAAGGTTAGGGCACACAACTCTGGAGTACAACCAAGATCTATAGCAGGCACTCAAGCATGGGAGGATCCCCCATTCTCAGAGCACTGAGAGGGGTGAGGTGTGCAGGTTCCTGGGCTGGAACATGCCTGAGCAGAGCATGCCTCCACACTCAGAGCCAGTCCAGAAAAGGTGTGGCATATCTCACTGCTGCAACCTCTGCTCCAGGGAGCCCCACCATCCAGAACACCTAACAAAAGAAACACGACTGCAGTGCCAGCAATCAGAGGAGGCTCCCCCAAGGTCTAAAGTGAACCTGATAATAGGATCATCTCTCTCCCTCCCTGTACAGCAGGGCATGCTTGTGAATTTGAGGAAGTAGAAAAGAGTCCTGTAGGTAGGTATAGCCTGGCTATAGGTCATCAATCTTAAACATCATTTGCTGGGTCACAGCCCAAACCACAACATCAAAAATTATTTTGATAATATATACACCTGTGAAGTAAAGCACAATAATTCACTTATATATAAATATCTTAGAGCCTCTGAAAGCACCCAGAAATGAAGCCAACTGACTATATTCACCTTCCACAACAGTAAAAGGAACACCAACCCTGCCAGATAAGAATCAGTGCAAGAACTCTGGCAATTCAAAAAGCCAGAGTGTCCTTTACTTCCAGACAAGTCCCAAGCAATGGTTCTTAACCAGTCTGAAATGACTGAAATAACAGACACAGAATTCAGAATTTGAATGGCAAGGAAGCTCATCAAGATTCAGAAGAAAGCTGAAACTCAGTCGAAGGAATCCAGGAATACAGTAAAACATCCAAGAACTTAAAGATGGCATATTTTAAGAAAGAACCAAACTGAATTTCTAGAACTGAAAAAGTCACTACGAGAATTGTGTAATACAATCAGAAGTATTAACAGCAGCCTAGGCCAAACTGAGGGAAAAAAAATCTCAGAGCTCAAAGACTGGAAGACTGGACTTTTAAATCAATTCAGTCAGACAAAAATAAAGAAAAAGGAATTTTTTTAAAAAAGGAACAAACTATCAAGAGATATGAGATTATATAAAGAGATTAAAAATACGAATTATTGAGAGAGAAGAAATAATAAGTAACATGGAAAATATATTTGGAGATAGAGTCCATAAAAATTGCCCTAATCTTGCTAGAGAGGTTGACATGCAAATCCAAGAAATACAGAGAACCTCAGCTAGATACTATAAAGTATGACTATCCCCAAGGCACATAGTTATCAGATTCACCAAGGTTAATGCAAAATAAAAAAATCTTAAAGGCAGCTATAGAGAAGAGTCAGGTCACATACAGAGGGAATTTCATTAAGCTAGCAGCAGACCTCTCAGCAGAAACCTTATAAGCCAGAAGAGATTGGGGCCTATTTTCAAAATCCTTAAAGAAAAGAAATTTCAGCCAAGAAGTTCATATTCTGCCAAACTAAGCTTCATAAGTGAAAGAGAAATAAAATTCTTCTCAGACAAGCAAATGCTGAGGGAGTATATTTTAACTAGACCAGCCTTATAAGAGGTCCTTAATGAAGCACTAAACATAGAATCCAAAAAAAGTATACCTGCTACAAAACACATCTAAGCACACAGCCCACAGGCACTACAAAGTAACTATGTGATCAAGTCTATATAACAACAAACTAACAACACAATGACAGGACCAAATCACAGATATAAATACTAACCTTGAATGTAAATGGGCAAAATGTCTCACTTAAAAGACAAAGTGTGACAGCTTGGATAAAAAAATAAGACCCAACCATCTATTGTCTTTAAGAGACACATCTCACATGTAATGGTACCAATAGGCCCAAAGTGAAAGGATGAAGAAAGACTTACCATGCAAGCAGAAAACAAAAAAGCATGTGTTGCTATTCCTGTATTAGCTAAAATAGACTTTAAAACAAGTTCTTACTCATAGGTGGGTGTTAAACAATGAGAACACATGGACACAGGGAGGGGAGCATCACACACTGGGGTCTGTCAAGGGGAAATAGGGGAGGGACAGCGGGGAGTGGGGAGTTGGGGAGAGATAGCATGGGGAGAAATGCCAGATATAGATAATGGGGAGGAAGGCAGCAAATCACACTGCCATGTGTGTACCTATGCAACAATCTGGCATGTTCTTCACATGTATCCCAAAACCTAAAATGCAATAAAAAATAAAAATAAAACAATAAAAATTTAAAAGAACAAGAAAAGACATTCCATAATGACACAATTCAACAATAAGCTTTATCTATCCTAAATATTTATGTACCCAATATTGGAACATCCAGATTCATAAAACAAGTTTTTCGTAGCCTACAAAAAGATTTAGACAACCCCTAGGCTGCATTAGATATATCATCGAGGCAGGAAACTAACAAAAAAATGGGACTTAAACTTGACACTTGGCTAATTGGACCTAATAGACATCTACAGAATATTCCACCCAACAACCACATACATTCTTCTCATCTGCACACAGAACATAATCTAAGATTGACCACATGCTAGGTCATAAAGCAAGTCTCAATACATTCAAAAAAGTTGAAATCATACCAAGCACACTCTCAGACCACAGTGCAATAAAAGTAGAAGTTGATATCAAGAAGATCTCTCAAAACTATAAAAATACATGGAAATTAAACAACTTGCTCCTGAATAATTCCTGGATGAACACTGAAATTAAGGCAGAAACAATACATTTATTTTAAATTAATGAAAATATGTATACAACTTACCAAAATCTCCATGATGCAGCCAAAGCAGAGTTAAGAGCAAAGTGTATAGCCCTAAACATCTTCATCAAAGAGTTAGAAATATCTCAAATTAACAATCTAACTGTGCACCTGAAGGAACTGAAACAAAAAGAATAAACCAACTCCTAAGCTAGCAGAAGAAAATAAATAAAATTAGAGAACTTAATAAAATGGAGATGTAAAATTTTCTGCAAAACATCAATGAAACCAGAGTTAATTATACAAAAAAATACTGACAGACTGTTAGCTATATTAGCGAAGAAGAAAAGAGAAGATCCAAATAAGTACAATAAGAAATGACAAAGATGACATTACAACTGATCCTACAGACATACAAAAGATCCTCAGAGAATACTATGAGCTCTGTGCACACAAATTAGAATATTTAGAGGAAATGAATAAATTTCTGGAAAAACACACACTCTTCCAATATTGAATCAGGAAGAGATTGAAATACCTAATAGATCAATGTTGAGCTCTGAAATTGAATCGGTCATTTTAAAAACCTACCTACAAAAAAAAAAGCCCTGAATCAGACAGATTGACAGCCTAATTTACATAAAGAAGAACTGGTACCAATCATCCTAAAACTATTCCAAAAAATCAAGAAGGAAAGACCTCTCTCTAACTCATTTTATGAAGCCAGCATCAGCCTACTATGAAAATATGGCTGAGATGACGAAGAAAAAAAACTTCAGGCCAACATCCCTGAAGAACACAGATGCAAAAATCCTCAACAAAATGCTAGCAAATGTAATCCAGTAGCACATCAAAAAGTTAATTCGCCATGATCAAATACCTTTATTATTAAGAGGCAGGTTGGTTCCACATACACAAATCAATAAATATGATTCACCACATAAACAGAATTAAAAACAAAAACCATGTGATCATCTCAATAGATGCACAAAAAGCTTTCAATAAAATCCAACATTCCTTCATCATAAAAACCCTCAACAGACTGGGTATAGAAGGAACATACCTCAAAATAATAATAGTCATCTTTGCCAAACACACAGCCAACATCATACTGAACAGGAAAAGCTGGAACCATTCCCTGTGAGAACTGGAGCAAGGCAAGGAGCCCACTCTCCCCACTCCTATACAACATTGTACTGGAAGTCCTAGCCAGAGCAATCAGGTAAGAGAAAGAAACAAAAGGCATCTAAATAGCAAAAGAAGTCAAACTATCTGATATGGTTCTGTACTTACTTAGAAAGCCCTAAAGAATCTATCAAAAGACTACTGGAACCAATAAACAATTTTAGCAAGGTTTCAGGATACAAAATCAATGTACAAATATCAGTAGCATTTCTTTTTTTTCTTCTTTTGAGACAGAGTCTCACTCTGTTGTCCAGGCTGGAGTGCAGTGGCATGACCTCGGCTCACTGCAACCTCCACCTCCCTGATTCAAGCAATTCCCCTGCCTCAGCCTCCTGAGTAGCTGGGATTACAGGCACACACCACCATGCCCAGTTAATTTTTTTGTATTTTTAGTAGAGACAGGCTTTCACTATGTTGGCCAGACTGGTCTCGAACTCCTGACCTCAGGCAATCTGCCCGCCTCAGCCTCCCAAAGTGTTGGGATTACAGGGGTGAGCCACCACGCCTGGTCATCAGGAGCATTTCTATACACCAAGATGTCCCAGCTGAGTTAAATCAAGAACACAATCCCATTCATAATAGCCACAAAGGAAATGAAATATCTAGGAATATAACTAACCAAGAAGATGAAAGCTCTATAAAAGGAGAACTATATAACACAACAGAAAGAAGTCAGAGGTGACACAAAAATATGGAAAAATAACTCTTGCTCATGTATTAGAAGAATCAATCTTTTAAATGGCCTTACTGCTCAAATCAATGTGCAGATTCAATGCTATTCCTATCAAACTACTAACATCCTTCTTCACAGAATTAGAAAAATCTATTCTAAAATTCATATGGAACCAAAAAAGAGCCTGAATAGCCAAAACTATCCTAAGCAAAAGGAATAAAGCTGGAGGCATCACACTACCTGCGTTTTCTCAAGGCTACAGTAACCAAAATATCATGGTGCTGGCACAAAAACAGACACATGGACCAACGGAACAAAGTAAAAATCTCAGAAATAAAGCCACACACCTACAGCCATCTGACCTTTGACAAGGTCAGCAAAAACAAGCAATGCAGAAAGGACACCCTAATCAACAAATGGTGTTGGGTTAACAGGCTAGCCGAATGCATTAGAATGAAAATACACCCTTACTTTTCACCATGTACAAAAATTAACTTAAGATTGATCAAAGTTTCAAATTAAATGTAAGACCTCAAACTATAAAAATTCTAGAGGAAAACCTAGGAAATACCCTTGTTAACACTGGCCTTGGTTATGAATTTATGGCCAAGTCCCCAAATGCAATTGCTACAAAAACAAAACTTGACAAGTAGGACCTAATTAAACTAAAGTGCTTCTGCACAGCAAAATAAACCATGAACAGAATAGACAACCTACGGAAAGTGATAAAATATTCACTAACTATGCATCTGACAAAGGTTAATATCCAGAATCTATAAGAACTTTAAACAAATCAACAAGCAAAACACAAACAGCCCCATTAAAAAGTGGGCAAAGACAAGAAAAGACACTTCTCAAAAGAAGACATACTAATGGACAACAAATATATGAAAAATGCTCATCATCATTAGTAATCAGCGAAGCACAAATCAAAACCACAGTGACATTTTATCTCACAACAGTCAGAATGGCTATTATTAAAAAGAAAAAACAATAGATGCTGGCAAGGCTGCAGAGAAAAGGGAAGTGTATACACTGTTGGTGGGAACATAAGTTAGTTCAGCCACTGTGGAAAGTAGTGTGAAGATGTCCCAAGGAACTTAAAACAGAGCTACCATTTGACCCTGCAATGCCATTACTGGGTATATACCCAAAAGAATATACTTAGATCATTACACCGAAAAGATGCATGCACTTGTATGTTAATTACTGCGATACTCACAATAGCAAATACATGGAATCAACCCCGGGTGCCCATTAATGGTGAATTGGATAAAGAAAATGTGATACATACACATCATGGAATACTATGCAGCTATTAAAAAGAATGAAATCATGTCCTTTGCAGTAACCTGGATGGGTCTGGGGGCCATAATCCTAAGTGAATTAATGCAGAAATAAAAAACCAAATACCATAGGCTCTTACTTATAAGAGGGAGCTAAATATTGAGCACACAAGGACGTAAACATGGAAACAATAGGCACTGTGACTCCCAAAATTGGGGAGAGGAAGGAGGGCATGGATTGAAAGACTACCTATTGGGTGCTATGCTCAGAATCTGGGTCCAATATACCCGTGTAACTATCCTACACATGTACCTTCTATATCTATAAATTAAAGCTGAAATTTAATTTTAAAAACATTTCTTTTAATAGACTTACCCCTTCATAATAACTCACAGGAAGCATGGTATCATATAGTACAGAAAATCAATGGTATATTTTCTGAAAAGATAGAATTATTCATCCTAGCTCCTAGGCTGTAAATATCACTTGAGTTTTGGCTCAAATAATAAGTTTATCTTTAATCAATAAAAATCTCTTAGAAAGAAAGAACAGATAAATGAACATGTGGAATTTAATTGCTTGAGATGTATACTTTCCTCAAAACAGAAGCAAAACACCAAACAGGACAGAAGTGAATTCACTGGCCACTCAAATTGTTGGTGAGTATCACCACCAAAGGTCTGTGGGCAGTGGTGTGTTGGCAAGTGTTTGATAACCAGCTCTCCAGGATAAAACAAAAACGCTCAATTTGTAGCATTTGCCAATTTCCAAAGTGTAAATACTCCTACTATGCTACCAAGACAAAGTCACTGAACATGGAGCTGGGGACTGGTTCCAGTCAACTCCAGCATACCAGGCCTAGTATTGCAACGGCCGATATTGCTACAGTTTCCAGGGCACTCATAGGAGGCTCCAGAAATCTTGCTTCTCTGTGTGTTGTCATTGTCATTGTTTATTTGTTTTGGTTAAGAGGATGGAGTTTAACGTCAGACCAACCTGGCAGGAACACTGGTTCTGCCATAGAGGTTCAATGCTGGTAAGTTGCTTAAATGCTCTAAACCTGGGCCTCCTCATCTGCAAATAAGACTGGTAAGTCTAGTGGCAACCTGAAAAGGTTGTTAGAGAAATACATAATATATGCAAAGGGTTTTACTAGTACCTGGCTGGCACTTAGTGAATGCTTAGCAAATATCTGTTGATGTTGATGATGATGCTAATAATAGTATTCCTTTGTTCTCATGCAGGTGAAAAGGAATGTTTCCCTGGAATGAAGGTACTTAGTTTTTGTGTTAGTGTCATTTGTGGCTTCACGGCTTGTTCCTTTTGGCCTCTCCATGCTGCCTGTTCCTGTTTATCGGACTTATCCTGAGATCCTTTTTGTCTCATTCTTCATCTCCACCTTCTGTGGGTCTCTGGGTACTGATCTCTCACACCGATTTTATAGAACAAACTTTTGCTGTATGTGATTTCTTAGTTGACTTGACTGGTCTCATCATTGACCAAATCCCTTGATTTGGAAGAGTACTCTAAACATTTTATCAAACTTATACAGCTGATCATTTTTTTTCCTGAAAAAAATCATTCTCAGTAATTATCATCACTTTCCATTTTTATCAACTCTAATCCTTAGAGTTGCTATGTTACCTCATTTACTCTCTAGGTGGGTATGACTATTCTCAACATGGATGAAGACACTGGGGCATACAGATGTAAAGTAATTTGCTCTAGGTCACACAGCTTGTGGGAAGTTGAGATGTTTAAAATGAGATCAGAACCTAGGTGTACTTGCCTCTGCAGCCTGCACTTACTTCATCTGAACTCTATTCAGCCCCCATTCATAGTTATGTTAAAATAATTTTATTCTGAAATATGCTTAACATTATATGAATTCAATTAACTATAATCTGATGTAGCACTAAAATCTTCTATTATGATATTTTCCACTTAGTTTGAGTTTGTTCTCTAGCATTTTATTATAGTTAGAATCATCAAGCAGCTTATTAATGATATAATGAGTGAAATAAGTGGTGAACAAATGCTGAATAGAAAGTAGAAAGAGAATTAAACCATGTTCTCGTCAGTACACATCAAAGGTCTGTATCTCATCCATAAATTGGGCTGAAGATACAATAAGAGTATTAGCCGCAGTAGACATTGGGTAGACTGAACTTAAGATGTTCTTGTGCTATGTAAAACATGCTTAATTTCAAAACCCAGAAATTGCCTAATGAAAAACATAACCAAAAAGAGGTAGAAAAAGTTCATTTCTATTATTGGAGAGGAACAGAATACAACTATTAGCAACATTCTTGTTTCTTTGCAGTTGCCACTGGGCAAAGGTCAAGGCACAGGGCAGCTGGATATTTGTGTGTATCCTGCAAATGGAGAGGCTCCTTCTGCTGTGGAAACAGAATGGAACTTAAACCTCAGCTCAAACAGTGGTGGACAGCAGAGGGATTTTCTAAATCATTAAGTTTTTCCTTTTACATACATAAAGCCATACACACAGCCTGAGGCACTGACATTTTCATCAGTCTTTGATGACCTAGGGGTTGAGCTTCTTTGAGGACCACAGGCATGAGCTCCAGCTGCTCATCTTTGCCTGACTCTCCAGTCAAGGGTCTGCTGCACTCGTTCTTTTTCCCTCTATATTTTTCCCAGAAGACTCAGAGCCTACTGTGCACCAGGCACTTTGCTGTGTTTCCTCATTAAATCCTCTCAATAGCCCTTTGAAGGAGGTCTCATACTCTCCTTTTAAAGAAGAGAGAGCAGAGGTGCAAAGAGATTAAGGAGGTTGCTTAAGGCTAAAGAGCAAGGACCTGGTGAACTTGAGATGGATCTCTGGATCTGTACATCTGTGTGCTTGTCTTTGCAAAAAATGCTCACTGCCTGACACCAATTTTCTTGCCTAACTGCAGGCCAAAGAATGCATCTTTTGCATATTCTGTGTAGAGTTTATGTTCAATTTGTTTTCCAAATTTTTTTTAAGAAGAACTTAGGGAGACATCACAAATTTTAATTCTTTTTACTATTTTCTGTTATTGACTTTTCCCCCCCCCTCTTTGACAGCTTTATTACACAGGTTTAGGTAGTCTCACTACCTGTGAGAATTTGATAAGAAATCAGAGAGAATCAATCTCAAATTAGGAAAGCATTCACGGCCCATGAATGTTAGGTTAGTGCAAAATTAATTGTGCTTCTTGTCATTACATGTAATGTCAAAAATCATAAAATTACTTTTGCACCAACCTAATACAATCTTGCAGTGTAAGTCCAAAGTAGCCCATGTTCCTGTGTGTGTGTGTGTGTGTGTGTATGTGTTAGGGGTGCATGTGTGTGCACCTACAAATATAGGAGTATGCCTAGTATAGCTTTGGAACAACCAAAGAGAGTTCTTAAGGCCAGTTAAGCCTCAGAGAAGTGAATTTCCTCTGCAAACAGGTAACCAAAACAAATCTGAACTTCCAGAGCTGCAAATGGTGAAGTGGGAGGCAGAAATTTAGTTAAAAATTCAAGCTATTACCTTGTGTTTCTGTTTCCTAAGGAATGTGTGCACCAGAAGAGAAAACATTAGCATCCTATCCATCAAAGTAGGAACACATTGTTTTATCTCTTTCCCTAGAAGTTTCAGGAATTTCCATTATATCCTGTGGGAATTGAAATATCCTTCAGAGATAATCTGCTCTGTGTTTTATCCTCTATCTTATTGACCATACATTCTTTATGCATTTGCTTACATCATGAAAGGCATCTTTATTTAAAATTGATATTGTTTAGAAATGAATAGTTGGATATCAGTTGACATCCCTTCTCTCACTTAAAATATTTATAGCCAGAAGAACTCGTGTTTCATAACATCTGCTTGGACTTCTGATTCATAATGGTTTAAATATGTGATGACTGCAAGATTAGCTGCAGAAACTAATGGCTCATTCATCTGATTTGATATATTTTAGGCATGAATGGACTCCCCTCCCCCAATCATGTGTACATCTGAGTTATACACCCTTTTATACTTGATGAGACAGATCTTATGTGTGTGTTAAAAGTGTGGACTTGGGGGATGCTTATCTAGGGACTGCAAATGCTAGTCAGTCAAGAGCAGATTAACGATAGGCAGAAAAGGGATGGAACCCACATACTGCGGTCACATCGGGCTGGATGGTCAGGAGAAAGAAACAGAGTCAGTGTGAGTACAGAGCAGAGAGAATCTGAAGTTAATCAGAGTAGAAATTATCTGGGTCGTCTGTGGATATCCACCTTGCTGGAGGCAGTGTTGGGGGTGTTATAGACAGGGAGACAAAGAGTCCAAAAATTCTGGATGTGGATTATTTTCCTCTGTCTTGTGCCTGCTGATGTCATCTTTGGCTGACAATATCATGTATGAGTCCATTCTTGCATTGCTATAGAGAACTACCTGAGATTGGGTAATTTATGAAGAAAAGAGGCTTAATAGATGCACAGTTCCATGGGCTATACAGGAAGCATGGTTGGGGAGGCTTCAGGAAACTTACAATCGTGGTAGAAAGCATAGGGGAAGCAGGCACATGTCACATGGGTGGAGAATGAGGAAGAGAAAGAAGGCGGAAGCGCTACACTCTTTTAAAACAACCAGATCTTGCAAGAACTATCATGAAAACAGCAAGATCAAGTCACCTTCCACCAGGCCTCTCCTCTAACATTGAGGATTATAACTTGACATGAGATTTGAGTAGGGAAACAGAGCCAAACTATATCATATCATTCACTGGAGATCACTAGTTTCAAAACAAGCAACTCCCTTAAAAAGTAAGTATCTGTCTTAGTCTGTTTGTGCTGCTATAACAACATATATGAGATGGTAATTTATAAATAATAGGTATTTATTTCACAGATCTGAAGGCTGGGAAGCCCAAGATCAAGACATGGGCAGATACCACATCTGCGGTGGGCTGCTCTCTGCTTCCAAGATGGCGCCTTCTTACTGTGTCTTCGTGTGGCAGCAGGGGTGGGTGGTGGATGCTGTGCCCTCACATGACAGAAGGCGCAAACATTATACCCCCGTACTGTCACATGGGGAAGGCAGAAGGGCAAATGGGGTCAGTTAGTTAAGGGTCCCAATCTCATTCATGAAGCTGCAGTCCTCATAATGTAATCACCACCTAAAAGTCCCTCCTCTTAGTACTGCCATATGGGGCCTCAGGTTCCAAGATGTGAATTTTGAGGCTACCCACACATTCAATCCACAGAAGTGTCCATGCTCCACATTTAAAAATCTGTGTAATACATTACTGAAGGGTTTATTCTAGATTCATCTTCTTTTCAAACCTTGGGAAAATTGCTCAATATACTATTGGGTGTTTGGCTATTTCTATTGTCCAGAATAATAGATTCAATGACTATACCTCAGTATATTATTTTAGATTCAATGACTATCCCTCAGTGTATTATTTTGGTATCACAGGCTAAGAAACATCAACTTAGGAAACCATCTTTCAAAAAAAAATCATGTTCACTTATAGGATGGCCTACAGACAAAATATGGCTCATAACATTTGGCAACATCTGTTCTTTAGCCACTCAGTGTTTTCTTTCTAAACATTGAATATGAATGCCTCTAGGCAGGCCATGTTTTCTCCATTGCTACAAAGGTTCCTCTGCTCCCAGTCAGTTTAATCTTTGCAGAGTCACACATATATCTATATCTATATATCCAGATCTATCTCTCTAACTCATCTATGATATATGTATGTATGTATATATGTATCTATTTATTATCTATCTATCTATATCTGCATCCTAACTCTCTGTCTCCAAGACTTATAAATGTTAAATAAATGTATAAAAACAGCCAACATGTATTGAGGGCTTACCATGCTGTAGACACAGCCCTAGGGTGCAAGTACTATTTTTACTTCCATTCTAATATAAAGAGGAAATCTAAGAAAATTGCCAAAGGTAGCACAGATGGTAAATGGCAGAGTCTGGGATACAAACTCAGGGGGCCGGTTCCAGAGCGGTGACTCTCCACAACCTTCCCAGCACAGTAAACAGCCAGTGGTAAACTCTCCTTTCACTGCGTGAAGCGCTTCCATGTCCAGCCTGTGATCCCAGGACAGCCCAAGCTTTATCTACTTCTGAAGTTCAGATGCAGAAACATCTGAAAACCTTACATGCGTGTGGGGGGGGCATGAGGACCGAATGTTTTGGGATCTGAGGGACTGAAAGGAACAGACCCTCATTGGCTGATAAGCCAGTCCCTATAGCCAGCCCCAGCTATCAGATTTGCAGGGTCCAGGGCAAGTTAAAAACGTGGGGCCTTTGTTCAAAATGCAGAAACAAAGTGCTATTAAAAAATAGAAATATAAAATGTTTTCCTTTCTTCTGGCCACTGTTAATCTGTGATGGCACTTTTTGTTTGCTATTAAATGTGCTCCCTCGTGGGCTCAGAGCCATCCAGAGGCCAGCACAGGCTGCTGGTGCCCGTGGCCCTGCCCTGCAAGGCCTGCTCATATCTACATCTATATACAGGTGTGTCACATGCATTTTCTCTGCCTCAGTTTCTCGTTTATCACATCAGGTTGGAGTAGAATAACCTCCAAAGGTTACTGTGAGGATTAAATCAGTAGACATATGCAAGAATGCTCACGATAGTTTCTGACACATAATAAACAATATTCAAGGGCTAGACATTTTTTTCATGTATTATTTATTATTATTTTTTAACCCAAACTAACATTTGAATGTCTAGTCCATATTTAGCAATCAGGAGCTAATTCAAGGATTTCAAGATGTCTAAAACTTGGCAAGGCAAAAAAAAGTGTTGACTCAATACTGTATCTATCCTACGCAAGGCATGGGGCTAGGAGCTATGAGCGCATGCAAGATTCCACCAAGGGATCAATGCTCTTAGGGATGATGGTCTATTTGGGATGTGATGTAGAAACCAGGATGCTAGGATGAAGCCATGGACCTAAAGTGTTGCAGGGACAATAACAACTTCTGGGACTCAGTGAAAGAAACCAAGGAGGATCCCTCTGAGAAGTTCATGTGAGCCAAGCTCTGCAGCATGAGAGGTCCCTGATGTCAAAGGATAACTTTTTTTTTGAGACAGAGTCTCAGTCTGTTGCCCAGGCTGGAGTGCAGTGGTACCATCTCAGCTCCCTGCTCTGCCTGCCAGGTTCAAATGATTCCCCTGCCTCGGCCTCCCGAGTAGCTGGGATTACAGATGTGTGCCACCACGCCCATTTTTGTTCTTTTAGTAGAGATAGGGTTTGACCAAGTTGGCCAGGCTGGTCTCGAACTTCTGACCTCAGGTGATCTGCCTGCCTCGGCCTCCCAAAGGGTTGGAATTACAGGTGTGAGCCACCACACCCTGCAAAGGACAGCTTTGTGGAAAGGTAAAATCATGAGTATCTTTAAAATATTTAATGAACACATATCCAAGATTTTATTCTACTCGTTAACCCATGATAAAATCACTACAATATTTTTTAAATGATTCCAAAGAAGATCCAACGAACATATTTAGGCAACCAGGAATGTTAAAATAAGTTTGCTAATAGATACAAAACCAGCCTCTCGCCCAGATCAGAGTCAATTGCCCCTCCACCTGGACAAGATTCATTTGCATCATCTCTATTGAAGAGAATCATTGGAATTACTATGAGTTTTCTACAATTTACAGAGGTATAAAGTAACTCAAAGACAATGAGAACACACTGTGTAGAATCAAATAATCTCATAGAACACATCTAGCATTTCATTGAAAAACCTTTCTTAGTAATCTTTTATGCCCATATTAAACCTTTGGACAAATTTTCTAGACACCTCTGCAGTGATGAATGGGTGTGAGCATGAAGGAGAGGCAGACATAGGCTGTTTGTCATCACAGATGCAGAGGGAATAGGGCACTCAGAGATGAAGCTAGCAGCATCACCTCTCCTGGACTTCTCTTTCAGACAGCTGGCAGGTCCCAGCAGGGCTTGGGGCAGCTCAAGGCTTGCTTGGTACTTCAGAGCTTTGGGGAAAGACAGCCAACTCTTTCTGCTAAGGGGTCTCAACAGTCTCTGGCTGTTCAAACATATTAAGCTTTATCACTTACTTGCACCTTGCTGAAGGTCAAACAGAGGCTGTGAGTCCTTTTATCACAGTCATTTCCTACTTAATAATAACAGAAGGCAAGACAATGAAGACGTGGGATTTGGTGGAGGAGGGGAGACGCTGCCTGGTATTTATCTACAAAGTCATAGGAAATTTTCTCCCTTCATTTCATGCGGACAGCAGCACAGCGACCCTGCAAGGTTAGTAGCACTATACCCCATTTCTCAAAGCGGAAACAGAGATGAAGGAATTTTCCCAGGGTGAAGGTTGGAGAGGCAGAGATTGAACTCTGTGCTTTCCTGACAAGGAGCCAGAAAAGGAGGGCAATGTTGGGCCTTCGGCCAAGGACCATAATCAGGGCTCTAGGGGCTTGGGGCTGAAGGTGGAACAAGATGAAGAAAGGTGCTAGAAGCTGAAGAGTATGCCTGGCCTTGGCTTTCAAGCAAAGACACCTTATATCTAAGTGCGGCTTCATCCCTAGGTGACAGATGGGGCTAATATAGTCATCAAAAGGCCCATGGACCATTCCTAACCATCGTCACTTACAGGCTGCAGAGTGAGTGCTTCACTTTGCTGAACTTCTGCTATCTTATCTACAGAAGAAGGGGTCTGGGCAAGAATCCTTCTCAGGTCTTTTCCAGCACCGATGCTATGTGACAAAGAAACTCAGAAGGTAATTGACAAGTAACATGCAAAGGAAACCAGTTTGTTACAAGGGCTAGAGAGGGGAAAAATAACAAGCGAATTCCACCCAAAGAGAAATTCAACTCAAATGTAGGTAAACCTGCCAAAGGGCCCTGCCTGTTAAATGCAATCTTCCCGGCCTCTATTCCCCTGGTCGGTAAACATCCAAAATTATCATGCTCTCAGGCTGCAACCCTTTCCTAAACTTTTCAAGGACATCGTTGGCTTTGGTCCTTTGCACGACTGAAAGATGAGAGGGTTATACCCTGGTTCTGCGGATGCCCCAAACCTAGGGGTTATTTGCTGTTCTGCCGCCTTTTCTGGTTACTGGGACCTTCAGAGTCCCCAGTGCCATTAGCCTGCCTTCTGCTGTCCCTGCAAGTTTGCTCAGGCTTTTCCCCTTCACTGTTGATTACAAAACCTCAGCTGGATGCTGCTGGATGTAAACCTACAGCTCAGCCTAAAGTAAAAGGAAAGTCAGCTCAGGAGACGGGGTGGGCGCTTGGAACACCTGGGACTGGATTGGGGTTGGCTCTTAACCACATTTCTAGGAGTAAACCCTCCAGCCAGCCCCAGCCAGTGTCACATAGTATGAATGTTCCAGCCATGCTGTCCCTCCCTGATCAGCTCTGGGTCTTCATTCCCACATTCTTGTGCTTAGATCATTGGGGAAGGATGTGTGATAAATGCATCAATTGACAAGCCTGAAGCTCCAAAGCAATCCTTACTGTTAAGAGCCCTCTCCCAAGTCACGCCTACTCAGGGCACTTTAATAATCCCAAAGCTTTTACCAAATAGAATTAGTCATATAAAGTGAACACAATACTCAATGAGAAACTGGAGATTCATTTTCCATTCGGTAAATATTTAGGAATATCTATGTGTGTCAGACACTATTCTAACAGCATTAACACGAGAGCAAAAGTGCCTGACCTCATGGAACTTACATTCTAGTGAGCAGAGAGTAACAATAAACAAATAAGTATATGATATAAAGAAATATGCACAAAACAAGGTAAGGAAAGGGGATAGAGAGTAACAGAGAGATATTATTTGATTTAGGATGTCATGAAAGGCCTCTCCTATAAAGACGACATTTAAACAGATCTAAACTAAGTGAAGGAATAAGTTGTCTGTATCTGGGGAAGAAGTTCCAGGCAACAAAAGCAAATATCCTGAGATCTGTGAGTTTTCTATCTAGTGAGTGGGATAGTGGAGGTGTCATGGAGTCCATGAGGCTGAAATGAAGTGATCAGGGGAAGACTAGTAGGAAATGAGGTCGGAAGGTAGGGACAGGATTAAAGTGAAGCTTAGAGCCATTAGGAACATTAACATCCTGCCTGCCCTCCTCCCCTGAGAAGGAAAAGCCATTAGAGGGCTTGGGGCAAAAGAGTGACATCCTCTGACACACACACACACACACACACACAAGTTCATTAAGGTCAAACAGTGGCTTTGAGACCTTTTATCAAGTCATTTCCTACTTAATAATAACAGAAGGCAAGACAATGAAGATGTACGATTTGGTGGAGGAGGGGAGACGCTGAGAAGTTCATGTGAGCCAAGTTCTGCAGCATGGGAGGTCCCTAATAAATGTTGCCAGTAGATCGACATGATGAAGACTGAGAATGGAACATTGGCTCTGGCAACATAGAGGCCACCATTGCCTCAGTGACAGCAGTGTCCGCGGAGTGGTGGGGATGAGAATCTGTCCAAGAGAGAATGGGAAGAGGAGAAGTATAGACAGAGTACACACAGTTCTTTAAAGCAATTTTGCTGTAAAATGCAACAGAAATTGGACAGTCGCGGGAGACAGATTTTTTTTAGTAAGATGAGTGAAGTGTTATTAATATTCCAGTATCCTGATGGGGATAAGGAAAAAATCTGATGATTCATAGGCAGGGGTTTAGGGAATGATGTCCTGTGGTGGATGAGAGGGTGTGGCCATGCATAGGCCAAGCTTTCATAGTACTGGGAGAAAAGGCAGAATACAGTTGCAGACGGGTAGTAAGTTTGGTCGTAGAAGCATGTATGAGTTCTGCTGGGCATGGTGGCACACATCTGTAGCCCCAGCTACTTGGGAGACTGAAGCTCAACACTTGCTTGAGCCCAGGAGTTCTGCACTGTGGTGTGCTATGCCAATCAAGTATCTACACTAGGTTTGGCATCAATATGGTGACTTCTCAGGAGCAGAGACCACAAGGTTGCCTAAAGAGGGGTGAACCAGCCCAGGTCAAAACCAGGGCAAGTCAAAATTCCCATACTGATCAGTAATGGGATCCTGCCTGTGATAGACACTGCACTCCAGTCTGAGCAGCATAGCCAGGCCCCATCTCTTTTTTTTTTTTTTTTTTTTTTTGAGAAAGAGTTTTGCTCTTGTTGCCCCGGCTGGAGTCCAGTGGCACGATCTCTGCTCACTGCAACCTCTGTCTCCTGGGTTCAAGTGATTCTCCTGCCTCAGCCTCTCAAGTAGCTGGCATTACAGGCGCCCACCACCATGCCCAGCTCATTTTTGTATTTTTAGTAGAGACAGGGTTTCACCATGTTGGCCAGACTGATCTGGAACTCCTGACCTCAGGGGATCTGCCTGCCTTGGCCTCCCAAAGTGCCGGGATTACAGCGTGGATTACATGCCCAGCCTAGACCCTGTCTCTTAAAAATTTTTCAAGAGACATCTGTAAGCTCTGTCTTAACTGTTTCTATTATTCCAGTAAGAAACAAGATGATCAGCTGAGAGTGATAGAACCAATGTTAAGTAAAACATCTCTGTCCTTACAGGATCAGTGCTACACACAGAAAGGAAACCTGCCGATAGAAATCCCTGTTGGAACAGAAAGTGCTGTGGGCTGAGGGAGAGGTAAGTGCAGGATCGCACGGGAGGCCCGGTAAAACCAGGGTAGGCACACTGGGCAAAAGCCCCAGGAGCAATGACCCTGAAGTTGAGACAATAGGTGTTGGCTGAGTGTAGGTGTGGTGTTCCTGGAAGAGAGACCTGGTGAGGCTGAGAGAACACAGCACTTCCAAGACTCAGTCTGTCTTCTGGAGCAATGTTTCCCACTAAAGTGAGAGAAGCCAGGGCTGCCACCCAGGGGATGCAGTTTATGGGCTGCAAGAGGTATCAGCAGAGGAGAAGGCGGGCTGGAGTCCAGCACATGGACAGCAGGCTGGTCTGCGTCCAAGAGGCTGCATACACCCACCCCAAATGAGGCACATGTTTCTAATTTATTTGCCTGGAGGGGAGCCCTTTGCTTCTTCTAATTGGCATATAAAGTTGCCTGATAGGCCAGGAGAACCCAGTTACATGTCATTAGCCCTTCAGTATAGTTCAGGTTATTTTCTCTAAGAGTTGCAAACAGTTTTACTGAGTACTGTATAAAAGAATTTCCTAAGCCAGTTTAACCCAGATAGCATAGGTCAGAAGTGATCTTACTTGATCTTGAGCTCAGTGTTTAGTGTAGCTGGGAGCTGGGCTCTGAATTAGAAATTGGATGGCTACCTGGCTCCTGTGGCACTGGAGGTCATGCCAGCTTCCTTGGTCCCTGACTGGTCTGTGGCCCTGAGGTTGGGAAGTTGAGAGCCATGGAGAGAACACAGGTTTGCAGTATGAGATATTTCAGGGTACTTCAGGCTCAAAGCATCAAGGCAAAATCATCCATTCTCCAGTTGACCTTTGTGGTGTCCTTCATACTTGGTAATGGACTCAGGAAGAAGAAGCTGAGCAGCCACCAGACTGGATGACTTAAGAGGACCTACATTGCACTGTAAACCTCACAGGATCAGGGACCAGGGAGTTGGCACGTGGTAGATGCTCAATAAATGTCTGTTAAGTGAATGTGTGAGTGAATGAATGAATGAATGAATACATGAATTACGGAGCAGATAGCAAATGGTCTTCAATGAGAAGGCCAGAACCTCCACAGGATACAGTAAGAGGGAAGAGTGTAGGGTTGGGGATGGGAGACAAAGAACTCCTACTCAGGGTGGGAAGTTTAAAGTTTCAAAAATTCTGCAGGGTTGTTTTTATTGTTGTTATAATCACCTGCACATCTTCCCCCAGGGGAGTATTTCTTAGAAAGCAATTATTAAACTGATAGCCAGCAAGTAATTAAGTTGTTTAGAGCTTGAAAGGCTTGTTCTGACTAATTAAACTTTATGTATCTAGCTGCTCATTGAACATTATTCTAATATTGCACTATGAACATTACCACCTTGTGTACCTTAGGTTCCATTAGACTGGCATTAGTACCACTCAGGAACTTTTTATGATGTGTGCTGATAAACTCCCAAGATAAATGAACCTGAGACATATGTGAGCATCCTATAAAGCAAACCCTGTTAGACTTTGATTTTGAATGTTTTGTGTTCACAACTAAAATGATAATGTAGCACCCTTTTGCCCAAAACATAAAACTTGACAAAAGCCTGTGGGAATGCCATCCATTTATCAGCATGTGATGCGATGAAAAAAAATGTAGCTATAATATATACAGTGGGGCAGTTGAATGTAAATAAGTTTCATAGCTGCAGCTGCGACATATCTTTCAGCTGAAATCCCGGGACAATCCTGAAAACTTCAAACATTAGTTTGTCAGTGTCATGTAAGTAAGAGTCTTTGAGAATTTACATTTATTTAGAGAGTTGATAGTCACCAGCTAATATATGAGTAATGATAATTTTTAAAAAAAATAAAATGTGCTGTGCACTTTGAAATGTCAAGCATATATTGTAAAACAGAATAATATCTATACAAACATATGTACAAATGTCATGCACTTCAGAGCACATTGAGAGGACAAGCTGTTTTCCTGTCCCTTCTGTTAGAGGTGGCTAATATGCATGTCATTTTAGCAACTTTCTTCCTCATTCAAGCATTTCCTGGGTCCTTGGAAGGCTGTTCAAATACCCTTACCCATCCACCAGCCCAGCCCAACACTCCCTTAAGGCAAAAAGACTCATTTGTTATGTTCATCTGTTATATTTCAGTCTGTCAAATTTCCTGTTCTGGGTTATTTTTAAACAATTGAGGGGTGCAGGTGCAGTGGCTCATGCCTGTAATTCCAGTGTTTTGAGAGGCCAGGGCAGGAGGATTGCTTGAGGCCAAAAGTTTGAGACTCTTCTGAATTACATAATGAGATCCTATCTCTACAAAAAATTTTTTTAAATAGCTGGGCATGGTGGTGCATGCCTGCAGTCCCAGCTACTAGGGAGGCTCAGGTGAGGAGATACCTTGAACCCAGGAGTTCAAGGCTGCGGTGAGCTATCATTGTGCCACTGCATTACATCCTAGGCAACAGAGTGAGACCCTGTCTCTAAAACAACAATAATAATTTTTAAAGAATGGGATGGTTACTATCATATTCATTGAGGTTACCAAGGAATTTTGAATAATTGAGTAATAGTGTACTTTATAAAACATGATGAGGAGTCACGAGAAATATTTGTTATATTTCCAGCTAAGAGTTCGAAATTAAAGAAGTTTCCCTGGCATAGGATATCACCTTGAGAGTGGTGGTGTGACAGCCAGACGATGGACAGCATCCTGGACATCCCTCAGCAGTGTAGAAGGGCGAGGCAGAGTGGCGGGTCTGCAATCCTTGCCATACGTCATCCACATCTGCGTCTCTGAAGTCTACAAAGTGGCTATACATTTCCTGAGAGCAAGATTTATTTTTCAGATGTCAGAACTGTAGTTTAAAAAATAGATTTTTGGATGTATGAGTCGTAATATGGTAGTTTCAGTTGGCCAGGATCTTGCCTTCCTATTTTTTTTTTTTAAAGTCAATTCTGAAATACAAGCTAACATAAAAATGTACAAGACTGTATAAGCATGGTGTACTGAAATCTGGGTAACTGGATCTCTTGGCTGCCTGCAAAGCACAGAAACTTCTCTCTGAATCATCCAGTGCCTTATGAATGTGTGTGCTTTCGACAAGCCAGAGTCATTTGGGGCAGCTGGAGTTTTAAACCTCAAATGGGAAAAGCTATAGCTACCACAGCCCAATCTCTCACGAGGGGGTAAGCAGAGCAGAAGATGGAAAGGGATCACCAGTGAGAATGAAAGGAGAAGAGAAAGGAACACAGATTGAGCCCTTAGTGTTCAGAGATCAAATACCTTCCTTATCTCACTTCTCGCCCATGATAACCCTGCAGGCTAAGTGTTATTATTCCTAATTTACAGATTAGAAAACTTTGGCTCAGAAGAGTTCAATGAGTTGCCCAAAGTTACTCTCATAGCTGAGCTGAGCACCTAGGTCTGAAGATTTCTCTTATTAATGACTCCAGAGTGTAGTCTATTTGGCCATCCCATGTTCACAGAGAAGAGGCATCTCTGCACATTTGGGATTAGTGAATGCCTCCTCAGGACCAAGCTCTGTGTTAGCAGAATTTAAATGAGAGATAAGGCTTAGTCCCTGAAGAGGCCAAGAGATTGCAGCAACAATTCTTCTTTCCAGCCAGAAACTTCCGAATCAGCCCCATCCTTCTTCCTAGAGCTATAACCATCGTCCAAAGCCACCTAAAGTCAAAGACTTAGGTGACTATGTTGTCTTAGCCTTAGCTGCCATGGAGTCACTGCTTAATTTGTGACAAGTGTTAGGTTCTTTAGAGAACCCAAGGGAAACAAGAATAAATATATCCAAAAATTGAACCACAGGGTATTTTGGAATTTACTACAGTATAATAGGAAACATGCTTTTATTTTCTAACTGCAGTTTGGTAAATTTCCTCATGCCCAAATATGCAGCATCTAGACAATGAACATCCTCACCAGGACATAACTTCCTGCCCAGTGTGGAGCTTGAGAAAGCTAAACCCCCCAAAGAGGCACCATGGAGAGCTTTTTGTCTACCTACTACAGAGAAAGGAAAACAGCTTCTGGAGTTACAGTGGACATGGCCCAATCTCTGTTTCGGATAGCAGATTCGGTTGATAAAAGATATACTAAGCACATTTATCAATGCTTTCTGGAGGTTTCTGCTGGCTACCCTTCAAACTCTGATTTCAAGGGGAAAAATAATTTCACCTTTTCAATTTTGTTTATTCAACCAGGCCAGGGAAAGGGATTAGGAGGCAACTTGATATTTACGGTCTAACTGCTCTTTGTGTTAACAGTTCCCCCATTGTGTTCTGGAGCTCCTGCAACTGCTTACTTTCTAATCAATGTTTTTGTTTTCTCTTCCTATCTACTGAGGAATGATACTGGCTTCTCTCAAGAAGGTTCTGTTACTTCAAAGTCATCAAAGGCAAGCCAAAGTTGTACTTTTATGAAGCCTTTAAAAATATTTCGATGATGCTTCAAAAGACTGAAGAGATGAGTTGAGAAAGTGAAGTAAATATAAGATTGAAACATTAACCAGAGCAGTTGTGCCTGTAAAGCAGAGCTTTGCCAGACAGGGCCCCACACTGGTGAATATTCCTTCTATTAGCTGAAGAAGGTCCTTACCAGAAGACCTCTGCCTCCTAGCCTGCTTCGTTAACTGAGATGTTATTAATCCACCCAATAAATGGTCACCAAGAGGGTTAGCAACCAACCTTTCTGCAAACAATGAAAAGTGCCAGGGAGGAACAGGCCCCTTAAATATAAAGCCTTTCTGTGGGCACCATGTCCTCTCCTCTCCAGGCCCTCACCTGGCACAGACACTACCTGGCAGTCCTCCTGAGCAGCTGCTCGGCCACCTGACAGCTGAGGGCGTAACCAGCGGCCATTTGTTTCTGCTACATCCCGAGGTAACAGGACAGCAATGCCCAAGGGCTCAGTGCCAACGCAGAAACAACACAGAAAGAAAGAGAAACTGCGGCCTCACGGGAACTCCTGAAGCATCGGGACCTCCTGAGCAGCACTGAGCCCATTCTGCTTTGTTATTTGAACTATTTTGTTAAGTTTATAAATTCTTGTCTTACCTTACCCCAACTTGTGGGTACGGTGCCCCTCGTTGAACAGCTATTTATTAACTTTTCTCCTTATGCCAGCCCTTCTACTGGGCCAGTGACAGAGGAATGAGAAATAATCCCTGTCCTGAAGATATTCCAGGTGATGAAACAGATGCTATAAGCCAGGAAACAATAAAATAGGATGGCAACTGGGGTGAGCATGAAGTGCTTAGAATCAGAGGGGAGGGCAGGAATAATTGTTCATTGGACTTCAAGGAAGTTTGAGCAATGATGGGAGGTTGCTGTCCCACTGGGTGCGTAATGATGGCTTTCCTGGGATGACAGGTAGGCAAGCTATGCCTCAATATGAATGCTAGGTATATCAGAAATTAGTCATAGATCTCCAGAGAAACAGAACCAATAAGATATATAAGAGATTTATTATAAGATATTTGCTCACACAATTATTGAGGCTGAGAAGTCCTATGATAGGCCATTGTCAAGCTGGAGACCCAAAAAAGCTGGTGGAGTAGGCCTGAGGAGTTTGAAGGCCTGAGAGCCAGAGAGCCGATGGTGTAGATTCTAGTCTGGTCTGTAGGACTAAGAACCAGGAGTATTAAAGGTAGGAGATGAGTGTCCCAGCTCAAGCAGTCAGGCATCATGAACTCACCTGATCTACATTTTTGCTCTATTCTGGCCCTCAGTGGATTAGATCATGCCCACCCACACCAGCAAAGACAATTCATTTCCTTGGTCTACCTATTCAAATGCTAATTTCTTCTGGAAACAGCCCCACAGACACAACCAGAAATAATGTTTAACCAAATATCTGGCCATCTCGTGATCCAGTCAAGTTGACACATAAAATTAACCATCTCACGAGGAAAGCTCAAGTTTTTACCTTAGCATTGCCACTGTGTGATTTTAAAATAAAGTGAAGAACAGGCTTGAGGAAATCCCCTCACACATGAAGCCAGTTAGACCTGGAAAGTGAGCTTAACTTTGCTTGATTTGCAAACACAACTACAACTTAACTTGGGCTATTTCTTATAATGCCCAACTCCGAGAAAAGTGAATCTAAGATCAATCAATTGGAAACCACCAACTAACCTATAACTGTTTAACTTGGGATTTCCCAACAGAATAAACCAAACAAGAACTATACATATATAACCAATCAAATATTTTCTTTGGCTTACTTCTGTGTTCACCCTATAAAAGCCTTCTCCCCACTCCCTCAGTGGAGCCCTAACCACTTTCTGTTTGGTGCTGCCTGATCCATGAATCAATGTTTGCTCAAATAAACTCTTAAAAATTTTATTGTGACTTGGTTTATCTTTTAACAGTGACCTTGCATTCTATTCAAGGTCTTGGCCTCTGCTCTCTTCCATAATGGAAGCACTGGACACAATAATCCTCTGATCCTTCCCAGCTAAAAATGTTATGTTTTCATCAAACATCTTTATCTGTCTGATATGTACAAATAATGTTGACAATTGTGTGGCCATAGTGGGTGCCTCTGGTCTGAAAGGGTTGCAGGTCTTGCTGGGACATAGGAACGGCCCTAAACACTTTGCTTATATGAAACACCTTTAATTCTCGAGGGATCCTACAGGAAAGGCACTGTTACTATAATCTTCAATTTGCAAATGAAGACACTGAAAAGGTCAGCTCACTGGCCCGAGGCCACACAGCTACTGAGGAGCAGAGCTGAGAACAGACATGGTCAGCCCCGGGCCTGTTATTGACCATTACTTTATATGGCTTCCCCAGGTTCACCACGATTAGCCATGGATGGGTGCTGTGAGTTCCCTGCAAAGATGTGGCCCAATAGGAAGCTTCAGTCTAAAACAGCCATAACGAGAAAGAAGGAAGACAATTAGCTAATAGGGTTGCCTGGAGCTGGAATAAAACCTAAGGAAAAGATAGACTCAGAGATAAAAAGAGTGTTGGAGTGCATGAAGTAGAAACACCAGCAGAGTGAACTGGTAGAGCAGGCCTAGAACTGAACTATGGCCTCAGATCTCAATTTGAAAGTGCTCACTTGGTGGCTATGTGACATTAGTTTCGGGAGTGGAATAGCAATGTGCACCCGGCTCTCTCTAATGTTGGAGTGACTAGAGGAGGGGAGTCCACCTGGGCAGCAGCAGGAAAATGAGACCCCCCACATTGTAACAAGAGCATTCCAGAAAGGGCAGGCTCAGCAGAGCTAGGACGACCCCATTTTCTACTGACCTTTAAAAAGCACTTAAGAAGCTTTCCTTTTGCTAGTGGTAAGTCGCAAAATCTAGCCTGATGCCCAGGTCTGTGTGATTCCAAAGCCCACATTCTCTTTCAAGCACAAGGGCAGCAGAGATTTGTCAGTTTTCGCCGATTTGACAATTTTGATGCAGCCATGTTAGAGCACACAACAAGAAACTGGGAAGCTTATGGCATTTATTTTCAAATATCTGACAAGTTCTTCTATTTCTGTAGTCTGTATTCATTTTAAAAGTCATGTGGATGATCATGGAGTTATTTTGTTATGTGTGTACAATAAGACTTGCAATCATGACTACTTAGGAGAGAAATACAGTACTGTGAGCTGACAGTAAGCCTGAAGGAGACTCAAATCTCATACCAGCTTAAGCTTTTTTTATCAGAGACAGAAAACTAAATTCAGCTATTTTAGCAGCACACTATTCAGTAATACTCACCAAAAAGTAGAGAACATATTTGAGGAGGAAAATACTGGCATTTCATTTTGTCAGAGTCCCAACATAGCATGAAGTTTCAGCACAAAGCTTGGTGACACTGGCATCCTTTGCATCGTAAATAGCAGAGACCATTCCTGACACAACCTTCCCAATAAAGAAGGCTGTCTTCCAGCATTAATGAGGCTCATCACCACATAGCCGCAGGAGACAAAAGCAGATGCTGTATCTGGTGGGAATTGTGGGAGCGCATCTACCATCAGGACATGTGGAACACCAAGATCATTGAGCTTCTCTTCTGAAATGGTCTCAATACTTCAGGAAAGAATAAGAATCTTATGCACCATCTGAGAAACAATCTTGTGCAATCCAAAGGGACTTAAATCTAAGTAGAGCTTCTTAACCTTGGTTGCACCTCAGAATAACTTGAGAAGCTTTAAAAACTACTGATGCCTGAGTTTCACCCCTAGGGCCTCAGTTATCTGTCAGGTGTGACTGTGAAGTTCCAGGCAGAAGCTCCATGTGTAATTCAGCACTGGGGAAGTCACTGTCAAACATTTCAGGGAAGAGCTTTTTGGCAATTCACCAGTCTGAGAGACAAATTAAAGAATTGGTGTCTGGGCAAAGTGATCCACCTGGCTCCTTCTGTCAGTGCACATTGAGATCACAATCATAGTTAATGTGTTAAAAAAAAATGATGGACACAAAAAACTCCTTTTTTGAGAAGGAGTCTTGCTCTGTCATCCAGGCTGGAGTGCAATGGGATGATCTTGGCTCACTGCAACCTCTGCCTCCTGGGTTCAAGTGATTCTCCTGTCTCAGCCACTTGAGTAGCTGGGATTACAGGCATGTGCCACCATGCCTGGCTAATTCTGTATTTTTAGTAGATACAGGATTTCACTATGTTGGTCAGCTAGTCTCAAACTCCTGACCTCGAGTGATCTGCCCGCCTCGGCCTCCCAAAAGCGCTGGGATTACAGGCATGAGCCACTGCGTCTGGCCACAAGCAACACTTTGAAGAGTGATTTCTTCTATTGAGCAAAGAAGAAATGAAAGCTACATAAAGGAAGATCTCATGTAGTTAGACGCAGTTCAGAGGAAACATTTGTTGAGCATTTGCTATGCAATAAAGCACTGGGAAGCAAACATTGAAAAGACACTGCCTTAGTCTAAAGGGACTCAAGATTTATAAAAGGTGACGGACATTGAAATTCAGAATGTCCATCTCATGCATAATGGCATCAAGGCTGACATGTGAAGACATGGGAGTCCAGGCTTCCAGAAGGAGAAGTCTAAGCTAGGTTATAGAGGAGGAACCAGCCAGGCAGAGGGTGTGGGAGGTGTGGAAAGTGTGCTCTGGGTGGTGGGAGAAAGATGAGCAGTAGAGGAAGAGCTGGTGGATGGATTCAGAAACCCCAACAGTTTCTCCAGGTCTGTCATGCACATATTATTATTGGATTATCACTTGTGTAGAAAAAAATGATACCCAGAAACATGAGGACAAAGTTTAATATCCAGGGACTCCTGCTCCTATCTTCCTCCCACCGTCTCCCGTGATCCTTCAAAGACTGCACCCCTGGGGCACATCTTTCCCCTCCCCCTCCCCTGGTGGCAGAGCTGCACAGCCCATGGCCAGCTCTGGGAGGGCAATGTACACACTCATCACACTTCAGGGTTGCATGCATCCTGACCAAGTCCATCATATTGTGTTGGATTTTATAGCTTTCTCTCTATCTTTTCTACTGCCATGTAGAAAAGGCACCAGTGTGGGCCAGATCATTCTGGACTTGAGTTTCTCCTCCCCAGATCATTACCTTGGTGATCCAGCACACATTTCCTCACCTGTACATTTTGCTGACACACTCTGACCCTTCTGATATGGGATCAACCTAAGGCGAGTGTTGGGAAGGGTTCTCAGTAATTTTTGCTTGCCTCTCATTCCCCCCTCTTTGCTTCTCTCTAAGCCAGAGCTTGTTCTGAGATACCCCAGTCATGGCACAGATAAGGTCTTTTGGGTATAGTTTCTCCAGCTTCACTTTAAAAGTCTCACTGTAATATGTACCAGGCAGTGCCGTCAGTCTTACTGGTAATTCACTTGACTTGCATTTGTAGAAATCACTCCAAATTGGCCCATTCTTTACACATGGTGGCCCTCCTCACATTCTTTAAGCTCTTCCAAATGAAATATACCCTCCTGGGCACAGTATGTACTACAAAGCTGCATGCATTCTTACCATTCCAACCCAAAGCAAACATCCCATTTTACAAACCCTCCTGTGTAACTCCCCGTTTTCCCCATTCTTGCCTTTCCTCCCTTCCCCTTCCCAAGCATGAGAAGAAGTATGCATTATCTTCTCACACACACTTCTCTCCCTGTCCCCATGCCTGCCCCCCTTCCCAGGGAGAGCTACACAAAGATTGTCCTTCCCTTAGGGACCTTGCATCCTGGGCTCCTATCGCAGACATGTGGAGGAAGAGGCTCCAGGAGAGGCCTGCATGGAAGAAGACAGAAGAACCTCCCCCCCGCCACCCGGTGCTTTCTCCATCCTTAGTTTTGGTACAATATCTGCTCCTCTTCCCAGCAGAAAAGACAAGTAACATCAAAGTAGACAAACTCAGTCTCATAGCAATTGATTTTTGTTGAACTGACATTATCCTTGGTCTTACTATATCATCTAGTAAAAGATTTTGTCATTTTATGTCAAAAGATCTCGAGACTTTTAGGCAATTATTTGGGCCTGAGTATGTCTTTTATAGTCAAGACAACAGCACATTCAATGGAGCACACCAAAACAATCATAATACAATTTCACTTGTCAGCTACAAGGTCATCATCTTAATCTATATGCTTTCCACATACATAAATAATGACAAAAAAAAAAAAAAACAGGAGCAAAGTGGATAGCAATACATTTTAAGTGCTTTCCTCAAGCAATTTTTCATAAGGAATATTCAATTAGATTTCCAAAGGAAATGAAAAAATAGGATTCTTGCTCTTCAAAACTAATGGCATTACACAATGGTTTACTTCTTAATGTTTTTCAAGATGCTTTATATCTCCCTTCTTAGGGAATATACAAACTCCCTAAGAAGAAAGGGCATAGAACAAGAAAAAGTTCTTATGGATGATTGTTTCAGTCAGATTTCATGATTCCCCAGGAGGCAATATTTGGTTGCAGGCTTCCTGTCCTCTACACAGCTCAAATTACTTCTCCATGCTCCCAAACCTCTCGTGGCACTGACTTAATGAACAAACCCCTTGACCTTTTCCTCTCCTTGACTTTAGGCTCCCTTTCTTCTCACCCTCCCATGCCATCCATTCCTACTAATGATCTCCCATAGGAAGTACTTATCTCCCAATCAAGATTTCTTGAGCATAACACAGGCCATGACAGTGATGTCATTCTTCAGACTCTTGGGGTACTCCCAGAAGCAGACCCTAAGACCACCATTTGAATGCAAGTATGCATTTGGGAGGCAATCCCAGGAAACACAGTAGGGGAGTAGAGACGTAAAATAGGAAAGCAAAAGAACCAAAAAATAACATTCATTGTGAAGCAAATTACCACTTTGAGTAATTGGAGCATAAATCCCTCTGTTGGAGTACTCTAGGAGCTGCATTAAACAGTTGTTACATCTGAGGGATGAGGGAGCTGGGGTATTTATACACCAACTCTCACCAGCCATTCAGCCATTCATTATTAATTCCCTAGCATTTCTAGATTACTGGGTGGAGATGGCAAAGTGGATTCCTTTAGCTGTCAAGACCCTCAAGCAGAGAATCTCAGAGGCTTGCAAATGGTTATCTAGCAGGCGTGCACTGAAACTGTACGGACAGGGGCATCTGGGCAGGACATTGCAGGATCTGCTGCTGCCACTGTAGTGCTTACTTGCATGAAAGGGTTCCTCCAAATGCTTTGCTTAAGCTCAGCTAGTGATGGCAAATATATTTCATTTAGTGTGTCAACTTCAATTAGATTACTAGTGGCTTGGCTGGGAAAGATTCTAAGGTTATGTTAAAGGTTAGCAGGAGAGAGGACCTATGGTTGATCAGAGATCTCTGTGAAAAGACAATGGATGAAGATTGGCAATGTCTTGCCAGATATTTGCCATCAGACTCTGGAATTACTCCTGAAAGTAGTGGGCAGAACCATGTATGCTGAGAGTCCAAAGAAAAATGAAAATGCCAATGGAGAAGTGGGTAGGTGATCAGGCCTGTCTTAGTCCATTTGAGTTGTCACAACAAAAATACCATGAACTCAGTGATTTATAAACAACAAACATTTATTTCTTGCAGTTGTGGAGGCTGGAAAGTCCAGTACCCAGGTACTGGCAGATTTGGTGTTTGATGAGGGCCTGTCCTGTTCCTCACAGATGGCACCTTCTGGCTGTGTCTTCATATGGCAGATAGGGTGTGCTAACACTTGAGAGCTCTTTTATAAAGCACTAATCCCATTCATGAGGGCTCTGCCCCCATTACCTAATTACCTCCTAAAGGCTCCACCTTCTAATACCATCACAATGAAGGAGTTGGGGGAGGTTTCAACATAAAAATTTTGGGAGGACCCAAACATTAAGACTTCTGCTGAAAATAGAAAATACTCATTACTTGTTGGAAGTATGAGACCAGATTAGAAAAAGCAGAACAACAGCAAGAACTCTGTTGAACCCCACCACCATCCCCTCAAAGCAAAGTCCCTGCTCTCCTTCAGAGAGGTCAAAGGGAGCCACTCCCACTGCTTCGTCCCTGTTCCCCCATTATTACACTGGCTGAGCTTCATTGTCTGAGCTTCTGAATACCAAGTCTGGGCTGAAGTGGGAAAGCTCGCCTGGGGGAGAAAGAAAATGAATCAGCCTGAGCAATAGAAGATTTGACATGAAGACTGAACACGTCATGTGATTTTGAAAAGTTGAACCTAGGATTTTCCCAGGTTGAATAGTAATTAGTGTATTCATTTAAGCAGTACTTAGTGATCACCTGGTATAAGCCCCTCATTATTGCATGCTCTTGAAAAATAAAGATGGACAAGGCGTAGTCCAGACCTTCAAAAATCCCATAAGCTAGGCAGAAAAGGCAATGAAAACCTTACCAAGAAGCCCAAAAAAGGATAATCATTAAGGACCCAGACTCTCTGGGCTTTAATCCTGAGCCCTCCACTTACTAGCTGGGTGACACATTTATTTCATCTCTTTGTGCCTCGGTGTTCTCCTTGGTTCCTCCCTCATGGGGTTATTTTGGAAATTATATCTGTGAACATATCTAAAACTAGAGTAGTGCCTGACGTGTAGTCAAACTCAATACATTTTATCTTTTTGCTTTTCCTGTGAGAGCACAGATTAGGAACACCTCATTTCCCAGCTGGAGGATCAGGGAGACTATAAAGAGTTGCTGTGTTTAAAATGGGCACTAGAAGACAAACAGATTTCACCGAATGGAAATGGGAGGAAGGCTCCTCTGGGAAATAGCAGGCCATGTGCAAAGAAACAGAGGCGGGGAGGCAGGGACGTCCAGGGAGCAGCAGCCGGCTGACTGCCACATGTAGGGGGAGTGAGTCTCACACATGCTTTTTCAGAGATGGAAAATAACCAAGGATTTTCAGCTCGACAATGAACATGACCAAAACTGTATTTTTAAAATATGACTCTGGCAAAATAATCTATGGGTGTATATAAATTGCTATAAAAGCCTCTCACCTGTTTGTTTCTTTTTAGGTTTATCAAAAAGTACTGAATCTAAAATGAAAGCATACTAACTCATACTTCCTGAGTCAATTCAATCTGAATCCATGCAGCATCTATTCCATAATATCTCCAAAATGGCTGGGAGCCACTCTGGACCCCAGCTTTTTCTCTAGGCTGCAGCATGGCACTTGGATGGATGGGGCAGAATGCCACATACATGGATTCCAGTCTCTTTGCGAACACATGCATAAAAATCAGCACTTTCAAATACAAGTTAGTGAATTAGTTTCAAATTGAGTAAGTACTACTAAGGGATCTAGCTGAGTGCTATGACATGTTAATAAAGCCCTGACACTCCTTTAGGTCATGAAGTCAGGGATGACTTCTCTGAGGATGTAATCGCTAAACCCAAGCTTGAAGGAAAAGAATCCAATCAAAGAAGAAGTCAGAAAGGGGAAAGTACTTCGGTATGAGCAAAGAACCTCAAGGAAAACACCAGAAAACAGGCCAATGTGGCTGGAGTGAAATGAGGGGAAAGCCCTGCTCTTTTCTCCTTTGCTTGTTTACATGTTAGAGAGAATGAGAATATTCCCTGCATTGTTCATTTCTCTGCTGAAAATAGAAAATACTCATGTTTGATGGAAGTATGAGACCAGGTTAGGAGGAGCAGAACAATGGCCCAAGGTCATATTCAATTCTAAAATAGAGTGGAGAGCCTGGCCCACCCCATGGCCAAGGCTATCCTTCAAAACCATGAAGGGTCTGAACATAAACAAGCTGAGCATCGATCACTTGGGCCTATGTTGGAGTGTGGCTTCCTCTTCCTAAGAGGAACCCCCAACATTCAGGTTCACTTATCATCAGGAACAATCACAATAAAATCATTTCAGAGAAATGAGTTTTCTTAACCAAAGAGTTTAGGGGAATATGAACAGACTTCTATCTACTCTTTTAGACTCTTTGCCTGGACTGTGAAGTAAATTAACATAAGGCAAATAAATAAGAGGGAAAATACCATTTTAATTACATATCCCTGCTCAGGAGGCCCACAAAATATGAGACTCAAGGAAGGGTCAGATGATTGATGCTTATACTGCATCCTGAGCTACAGAAAGAATAGGAGCTTGGGGCTCCTTCTGGTTGTTGAGGGGCAGGAGTAGGGGTAACATGCTATGGGGAAGCTATGGGAGAGTAAGGGGAGGAGTTGTATAGTGATTAAGGTTGTCCTGTTATGCAGATTAAAAAAAAACCTCCCCAGTAATAAAAGTTGTCTCAGAGTAGCCTTTGGAAGAATAGATGACTGCCTGGGCATGGTGTCAACCTCTGGCCAAGCTTAGGCTTCTTTAGCATCTATTATCAGCTTTGGGAAATGTCCTCCTGTTCTTTCTCACGCTGCTGATCAGACTGGTAATCAGAGAAGAGGTGGGGACTAACATTGGTTGGGTATCTACTACTGTGCCAAGTGCTTTACTTAAATTATTTCATTTATACCTTTATTAATTTATTTTATGGCTAAAGAAGCTCAAGTGCATAGAGATTTAGTAACTTGCCTAAGCACACACAACTGATAAGGAGCAGAGTCAAAACTGGACCCAGATCTGTGTAACCCGTCAAATCAAGCTCTTTCCAAAAACGTGCAGAGGTTTTCTGCCAATTTAAAAACATGATGTTGGAACTAATAACAAACTGAGTAAAGTCACAGGGTAGAAAATCAACATTTTTAACAGGAACAGAAAAACAATCCTAAAATTTGTATGGAACCACAAAAGACCCCAAATAGCCAAAGCAATCTTTAGCAAAAAGAACAAAACTGGAAACGTCATACTACATGTATTAAAAACATACTACAAAGCTATGTTAACCAAAACCGCATGGTAGCAGCATAAAAACAGACACATAAACCAATGGGACAGAATAGAAAGCCCAGAAATAAATAAAATAAATACTCATGACCAATTGGTTTTTGATGAAGATGACAATAAAAATACACAATCGGGCAAAAGACAGTCTCTTCAATAAATATTCCTGGGAAAACTGGATATTCACATGCAGAAGACTGAAATTAGATCCTAATCTCACACCATGTGCCAAAATCAATTCAAAGGGAATTAGAGTTAAATGTAAGATGTGAAACTGTAAAACTACTAGAAGAAACCATGTGGGGAAAGCTCTATGACATTGATCTGGGCAAAGAGTTTTTGGATATGATAACAGAAGCACAGGTACCAAAGTCAAAAATAGACAAATAGGATCAAATCAAACTAAAAAGCTTCCACGCAGCAAAGGAAACCATCAACAGAGTGAAGAGATAACCCATAGAATGAGAGAATATATTTGCAAACCATGCATCTGATAAGGGACTAATATCCAAAATATATAAGGAACTGAGATAACTCAATAGTAAGAAGACAAATAACATGATATTAAAATAGACAAAGAGCCTAAATAGACATTTCTCAAAAAAAGACATACAAATGGCCAACAAATACATGAAAAAAATGCTCAAAATCACTAATGAACAGGAAAATGCAAACCAAAACCACAATGAGATGTCACTTCACATCTGTTAGAATGGCTATTATCAAATAAATGGAAGATGACAAATGTTGGAGAGAATGTGGAGAAAAAGGAACCCTTGTACATTGTTGATGAAAATGTAAATTAGTAAAGCCATTATGGAAAACTGCATGGAAGTTCCTCAAGAAACTAAAAATAGAATTACCACACTATCCAGCAATCCAGCCACTTGGATATTTACCCAAAGGAAAGGAAATCAGTAAATCAAAGAGATACCTGCACTTTCACATTCATTGCAGCACTATTTACAATAGCCCAGATATGGAATTAACTTAAGTGTCCATCAGTGGATGAATGGATAAAGAAAATGTGCTGTATATACACAATGGAATACTATTCAACCTTAAAAAAGAAAGAAATTTTGTCATTTGTGACAACATGGATAAGCCTGGAAGATATGTTAAATAAAATAAGCCAGGCACAGAAAGATAAATACCACATAACCCAATTTGTATATGGAGTATAAAAAAGTCAAACTCATAGGAAGAGAAGACAAAATGGTGGTTACCAGAGGTTTGGGGTGGGGATACTGGGAGATGTTGATCTAAGGACACACAATTACAGGTAGGCAGAAGGAAAAAATTCAAGAGATCTATTGTACCTCATTTTGACGGCAAAAAATAAGAACACATTGTGTATTGTTACCTTTAAAATTTCTAAGAGTAGACATTAATTTTTCTTTTTTTTTTTTTTTTTTTTTTTTAGAATAAAAAGAATGAAAGAGAGAAAGGAAGAGGAAGAGATTTTAGAAAAAGAGAGAAAGGGAGAAAGAAAGAAACAGCAAAAGAAAGAAAAAATGAAAGAGAAAGCAGAAGAGATTTTAGAAAAAGAGAGAAAAGGAGAAAGAAAAACTGCAAAAGAAAGAAAAAAATGAAAGAGAAAGAAAGAGGAAGAGATTTTAGAAAAAGAGAGAAAAGGAGAAAGAAAGA
>CAUYQU010069893.1:0-17674 GCA_963574635.1 Cheracebus regulus
GGAGAAATGCCAGATATAGGTGAAGGGGAGGAAGGCAACAAATTACACTGCCACGTGTGTACCTATGCAACAATATTGTATGTTCTTCACATGTACCCCAAAACCTAAAATGCAATAAAAAATAAAATTAAAAAAAAAATAAAATTAAAAAAAATAAAAGGTATACACATTTCACACGTCATTTTTCTATAAAAAGATTTTTCAAATTTTGCTTGTGAAATTATTTGTCTAAAGTAAAATATAATTTCTCTGCACTCATCACATATACTCAGGAACCCTCACTTGGTGAAAGCATCTCATCTAAAAACTGTTTTCCAATGTAATTAAGTTGTTATGAATGCTAAATCCAGCCATCAATGAAGCTGACACAGTGTTCGATTTTGTGACCATTTAATAAATGTTTATTAATTTTGCTATGACTGTCCTCTTTTTTGTTTTATAGACAATCATTTTTCCTGACCAGACTCCAGATATTTTCCCAAGCAGAACTCCTTTCCCCAGCACTGTGGGTCCTGGACCTAGAGGCTAAACTGGTCCTCTGAGCTCATGGCAGTCAGCCAGGCACTCCCAAAGAGGGTATCAACTACAGTGAGTTCTCAGGGATTCCCAGACATTCCACAGGACTCCCTCTAACCAAAACAATGGCGTGGAGGCTCCAAGTCTTGTGCTATCACTTACAAACCCAAGAAATTTACTCATTAAACTCAAATTTTGAAAATTTGTGAACTTTTGACTCCTTAGAGAAATTTACTGATAAACAATGCTAAAAGCTTTCTTTGGCCTTGGTGAATCCATTCTCTTCCTTCAGTGGGTGAAATCAGATTTCATAAATCCAAGTGATTTTATAAACCTTTGTTTTCCAACAATAAATGAGATTTGGAAGCTGAGTTCTGTCGCTCCACAGTATCTAACTTACTCATAATCCACCAAGGTGTTTATAACTAGACCCCAGATTCCTTCTTTAACGATATCCTATCAGCAACTGTTAGGTGGAGTGTGCTTTATCAACTAACTTTTTTTCCAGAAAAATGAAGTCTCATCAGAGTGCAGCAACTGAAAAATAATCATAGGTAGTCTGTTGTCAGTCACAAAATTCTTTAACCTGTCAGAAAACACTGAAGTGACAAAGAACTTGTAAATTCTACTTTCTTAATGTGGTCTCTAGCAGCACCACAAAATCAGTGTGATTTGTTTAAGAAATTCATTCCTGACCTTGGTTTGCTTTGTACCTTTTTTAAAACCACTGAGTATAGATCAAATATATAGTAGTATGCTTAAGGCATCAGACAGCATGAGATGGAATGCCAATGTACCATTTTGTAGCTGTGAGAAATTGGGCAAGTTATTAAACCTTTATTTCTTCATCTGTAAAATGGTACCAGTAATACTTAATAGCATTGTTCTCAGGATTAAACAGACTAATGAGTATAAAGCTCTTTGTGAGCAATCAATAAATGTTAGCCTTGAGTATTACTATAGTTATTATCCATCATTTTCTCATTATTTACTGTACCACCATTTAAGCCACCACACCTAGAACCTGGATTGCTCAGTAGCTTCCTCACCTCCCTGCTTGCTCTGCTCTTGCCTATCCTAAACCCTTCTCATCTACTTCCCAAAGCTGAGGAATCCTTTCAGAATGGAAAAGCAATCAATTCGCCCCTTTCCCACATAAAACAAAAATGCCCCCAGCCACTCTTAGCACAAACCTGAAAGGCCCTGCATGGACAGACTCTTGCTTACCCTCTCAGCCTATTTCCACCTCTCTCCCCCCATTCCAAGCCTCAGCTATACTCATCAGTCTTCCCCGTACAGCCCATACTGCACCCCCTCCACCACACCCTTCCCACAGCCTGGAGAGCTGTCCCGCACCCCACGCCCTTCAGATCCCAGACCCAAAGCTACCTCTTCAAGCAGATTCCCCTCAGATCTTTTCATAGGTTCATATTACTTCCTTGCAAAGCACACAGCGGAATAAACGCATGATCTATTTAATAAGGGATAATTTCCTAATGTCTGCTTTCCCACATCATTTTCAGCTTGCGGGAGGGTACGGCTGCCAGTTTTGCTCATCGTATTCCTCATTACCTAGTTCAGCCAAGACCTAGAAAAGGAGGACAATAAATATTAAATTAACGAAAGAGTGGATTCACGCAGAAGGGGTTAAAATGGCTCAGACTCCGCAGCCTCAAAACGTTGGCTCTGCACCTGAGGCTCGTTATTAAATGGTTCCCAAACATGCGGGATCACTTTTGCATGTTTTGTTTTTTAGTTTGCCCTTGGTTTGTGTGTCACTTTTCACCAGTAAACGTTCAGGCGCGGCAACCCTTGAGAGCGTAGACGGGACCTGAACCGAGGGAGCCCAGCCGGCAGCACTGCTGGAGTGGGGCGGAAGTGCGGGGCGCGGGCCCGGCGCCGGGCGGGTGCGGGCGGAAGTGCCCGGCACGGGGCGGAAGCGGAGATGTTGGCTGCGTGAGGCTCAGGTGGGTGCCCTTTCCCCCGTGCCGAGGGTGGGCGCTCGCGGCTCTCGGGCTCTGAGCAGGCGCGCAGGCTGGCTGGGGTTCGCAGTGCCGCATGCTGCCAATTTTCATTGTCGTTAGAGGGAATTTAATTAAACCGGGAGCCATAAATCCATGAATCACCGGGGGGAGGTTATAAACGCGTGTGCGTGTGTCTGTGATGGCGCTCTGGGAAGTAGATAAATGACGGGCGGGAAAAGGAAGCTTTTTTTTAAGAGAAAGCAGAAAATATCTCAACTTCATACTTCTTCCAGTGATTCACAGATGCCCCGTCCTGGGTTTAATTGAATTCTATGAAGTGGTAGTGTATTCACACTTGGGAGCCTGCTGAGCTGACTGCCTTTTTAAATAAATATTTTTGAGCAGCCATGTTGACTTTTAATTGGGGTGAAGAGGTTGAAAGGTGCAGCAGGGAACATTGTGAGTGCAGGCGTTCTCTGGATCAGCTGTCTGGATCTCCTCTCAGCCTTACTGGGCAAAAGCAGCCCTCTGGGTACTGAACAATGAGAGAATAAATCAGAGACTACATTCTCGACAAATATTCACTTCTGACAAATAGCAGCTCATACAATTTTTTAAATAAGTCCAAGGGTAGAAAAGTCTCCACTAAAATGTCATTGTGAATTAGGCTTGTGACTGTTTCTAAGGCTGTGTTTAACAAGGAGTGTTTTGCTTGGGTGATCTTTATTCTTGTTTATTAATAAATAGTGTGTACGTGGCACATTATATTTTAGTGCCCTTAAAAAAAATCCATAATATGGCCTTAGCTTGACCCCCAAGATTCTCAGTTCCTCAAGGACAGGGATGGTGTCTAAGATCTGTTATATCCCAATACTTTCTATCACATTTCCCAGCATTAGCATACAGTTCCTTGTTTAAGCAGCCACTGGAGCTGTGCCTTGGTGTGCACAACGCTGAGCAGTTGAGGTGCTTATTAGAGGCCACAGTCTTCTCATTTGGTCATATACTGAGAACTAGCTTATAAAAATATATGTGAAACTCTCTACTAATATTTGGAGCTCTATACATTGAGGTGCATTATAGGTAAATAGCAGAAAGATTTAAAACACTGGGAAAAAGATACACCCTGGAAATATTGGGTGATTATGGTAATACTGGGGCAAAGCAGAACTAATCATGGTTCTATGTGAAATATTGTAGCCCAATAACCTGGGTCCTGCTCTGCTGAGGAATCGCCTGGAACCAGAAAGGCCTTGTTTTGAAAATTAACATTGGTGGGCTGGTGCTTTACACAGGCAGGATCCCCAGATTGTCTTTCTTCCCTGCTGCTATGGCAGCAGTAGCCACATGCCAAGCAAGGATCAGTATTTTTTTGTCTCCTTCATCAGAGGAATATGTGGCTGTGTGGTTTTATTTAGATGGACTGTTGGCAGGTAAGTAATAGAAATGAGGATTTTTCCAACTTGGGAATTTATTAGACTGTGTTTCTCTTTTGTTTTAGATGCCTGGCTCTAAAGTACCCAGAGGCATTGTGGGAAATGCCTTTAAAATAGGTTATTTTTTAATTATTAAAAGTTTTTGTACTTTATAACTTATATATATATTCTAGCTGGCTGACGTATTCAGTTACTATAATGCTAGGGCTTGGGTTTCAAACATAGCAGGACCTTGAGGTGATCTGGTACAAGTAGTAAGGTGTTTTTATGTTCCTTTTTTAAATTTAATTTTTGCCACTGCTTTATTCAAGGAGTGTACATCAGAGGAAGCCGAGAGCCAGCTGGAATAGTTCCTGAATACAGTCTTAATCTTGTTTGCAATTATTTCGAAGGGGAGAAATCATCTGGATCAGATATGTGTAGCTACACAGCAGGGACTAGGTGAGCTTCCTCTATCCTTCCTCTAGTATTGCGTAACAAATTTTAGGAACAAAATCATTTGGGGAAGAATATGCAAAATAAAAGGTTTTGGCTAAGTTTAGCATAGATATGAGTCTACATCCCTAACTCCCCATCCCAGTACAGCTACGGAGGACAGGAAGCATGAAAATGTTACTCTCTTTTTATTTCAATCCTTACCAAAGTTAGTTTCTAGAGATGGAGGCAAACTCAAAAAGTACCTACTGTTTTTAAAAAGTATCCGTCTTCAAGGATTTCAGACCATTTCACCAGTAATATCTAGTAACAGCCTTTTTACTGTTACAGCCTTCATCACTGTGGTATTGCATTATTTGTCAGTCTTTCTCCTGCTCAAGATGTGAGTTCCTTAAGGGCAGTGACAATATCTTAATCACTTTTATATTTCTAATACATGGCACAGCACGTGGCATATTGCAAATACTCAGTAAAGGCTACAGAAATGAAAAGATAGTGTTCCTGAAGGGAGATTGGATCTATAAAGGGTAAAAAACACTGGGAATGTAACAAGATAGAGAAAGGAATATAAAACAGCAACCTCCTTTCAGGTTGTTACTAGAGACAGAAGTAATGCTTTAATAAACAGCTTGGAGCAGGGAAGAGTATATTTGGGAATCCATTAGATGTTCATCAAACTGCCTTCCAAGGAGATCTGGCCTGGTCAGTTGTGCGTCCTTTGTTGTGTTGAGTAGAACATGCAAGCTAAAAGCTTCCACCAACCCTGTCTCTACACTGTCTCCAGCCTGCCATGCGACGCCTCACCCAAACACCTGTTTAGCAAATGTTTGAAGAGTATCTGCTTGAAAGTGAGCCAAATTATTAGCTTACATAGGGCACCAGTATCTCGGTTTGGTCTTGCCTTAAGGATAGAGAACCTCTAGAGTGTCACTATCTTAAGTCTGGTCACTATTTTAAGTCTAGGTTGCCCAAATAATATTGAAGGAAATCCACACTTGTCTTTTCTACTTTACTAACAACATTTCAAAGGAGTTCAAAGTTGACAGCTTTTTGTGTTGTAATAGGACAGTGGTGGTATATGTTGCTGCCGTCTGTTGCCAATGGGATTGCAGCAGAAATCACACTGTTACAACTGGAAACAATTGAATTTCCTCTCATTGTTCCAGTGCTTTTTCATGTTAATCATGAAATAGTAGGGAAATGATTTTTAGTTTAGTCAGGAGGAAAGGACATGACATTGAATTATTTGATTTTTTTTTAACTCTTTGCTTTTTAAAACACATAGTCCTTCCACCCAGTGAAGAGAAATAATACTATTATTTAATAGAATAATTAAACCCAGGACATTAATCTGAGGAAAAAATATCTAAATTCAGCCCTTTCTCCAGGTTCAAAAATGAAATGAATGTGAATCTTTTTGGATTTTAGAGAACAGAGCCTCATTTTTATGGTAAATGAATTCTATGTCTGAAACTGAGACTTTCCTCATTCTCTCCATCCTTAAATTAAGCCTTATACAAGATGAAGTATCTGTTAATTGGTATATTCTGAGGAATAATATGAAAAGTGTTTTGAGATTTCTTTGGAAGAAAGGGTGTTGAACTTAGAGATCCCTTCTAGTTCTGAAATTTTGTTTTGATCTCATTATATGCAAAAATATGCCATTTTTCCAGGAGAAAATATAGAGAAATGAACTAAAAAATATAGTATGAAAGACTTAAACATTAGTTTCCTTATACATAAAGCAAGGGGAATCTCCAAAGTCACTTCCAGTTCCAAAACATTAAAAAACTCTATCAATGATAGCTATTAAAAAACAGAATAGGACTCAGAAGATTATAGAATCTCACATAACTGAGGGAGGCCACAGCCTAATGTCAAGAGTGGCTGGCTCCCAACTTTCAGATTGAATGCTCTATTTCTACAGGCCTAAGTCTCACTGTTATCACAAGTCCAGAGAAATGCTGGATTTAGCAACTCAAATGTCCAAAGTCATTTGCTACAAAATGGCTAGCAGTGAACGAAACATCTTTTAGGTTTTGTGGGGGCACAAAGATAACTTCATCTCTTTGACAAGATAAATTGAAAATGGGTGGAATTTTAGGAACAAAGAGAAGACATTGCCTGGGTGGATGGTTTTTGAATTGCAAACAGTTGTTTTTGGAAATGGGATTATGTGCTTTTTAAATAGCAGGGAAACTTGCATTACTAGCTGGGTACAATAAGACTAAGATGTCTAATGAAATTGCCTTCTTTCTAGGTCAGTATTAAGTATAAGAGATATCTTCAAAGGGAATGGATCATGTTGGTTAAGAAGGATAATGTGGAAAGGAGTCTGCATAATTCCTTATATACTTTGTTCCCATCCCTTGAACTAGAATGATTTTGCCCTCATCTTAATGCTATCTTTATGGAATGAAGGAATTTTCAAATTGGTTTTTAAACTCTATTAAGGCCTCATGTATGATATAACCCAACCACATTATTCAGGTTTTCTTGGCTTTCAGGAACAGCTTTGCAGCCATTATGTCATAATTGAACCAAACATACTTGCACGCTTTGAATTTGGAATATGCTGCTCTGGCTCCAGGCCAGTTGCTGAGTCAGTATCTTTGGGATTGAGGATGGAGGGGAGGGGTATGGTGTGTACAACCCCCATTGTGTTAACAGGAATTAGCCCAGAATTCCTTTTGGACTTCCCTTGGGAACTAGAGGGGGTATATGGTGAGCATACATCACTGTTCTTGATTAGCAACATTATTTTATTTTCTTAGCTGAGTGTTTGAAAACTCTTCCCTGACATTGTCATGTGCACCAACCCCATTACTGAGCAGACTCCTCTGAAGCAATGATCCAGAAAGTGTAACTGCTAAAATCTGAAGTTTCTAAAACGAACTCTTCCTTACACTGAAGACTTCTCTCTCCTTCCACTTTACATTTGTCAGCTTGCCATGCTGAGGCAAAGACAGCAGTGCTTCTGGATGGAAAAGAGAATGCCAAGATGAAAAGGATCTTTCATTTAAAATAATCTTTAAAATGTGTTTAATAGTAAGAAAGAGAAATTCATTATTTTTTCTTTGTAGGGGGAGTTCCATCTCAGATACTTAGACAGTTGCAAGATGAGTGCCCTAGTGTCACCTTCCCCATTTCTCAACTTGGTTCTTTTTGACACCAACACTCCCCAGTTAAGATTGAGGAGTGAGAAAAGAGAGTTCACAGTGAGCAAATACCTTTCCACTTCTGCCTGGATCTGTAAATGAATTTGAGTCCTCTTTAAGGGGCTATTTTAGGCTCCTACAGGTAAAAACTACTTTGGATTTTTTAATTCAAGGCCTTATTTGGTCATAGGCTATTCCCATAGCATTTGTTTAGTGTGTGATTTTCCCTTCTCTGATCAGAAGAATGCTTGAGGCCCAAAGCCCCTGGCACAGTTCCTCTGGGTTTCTAAAATGAGAGAAGGGGACAAGTGGTAGCATTTACATTGTGGTTGAAACTGAGGCTTTAAGAGATGAGGATTTTCCTTTCTCTTTGGGGTTTATGTTTATGAAATCCTCACCTGAAAATGCACTCAGGGAATTCAAACATGCTGAATTTCAACAGAAACTCTATATGAAGAATAACTTCAAAGCTCAAAATGAAGAATTACACAATTTATGCTTAATTCCCCTGATTAATTAGTTAGTAGGAGCTGTGTTGGTTTAAATTTATTTTGACCTCTCTAGACAATATACTTAGAACAACTTGGAACAGGTTTTGTTTTTAAAGACTATCAATAAAATCCACTTTTACAATTACTGAGGCACCTTCTTTTTTGACGTACATGAATTGAGGATATCCTTGGTAAAATAAAAATGGTACTGAATTCTCCCTCTTTGAGAAATAAAGACAAATATTGAGGAAAAAGCAACTGGAAGGGAACTGGCCTTTTCTTAAAACCCATCAAGGGGAAATCTTGATTTATCAAAATCTAAATTTCACTACCTTGACAATTTTGTGAAGACTGGGTAAGTTTAAGCCAATACCTGGTGCCAAGGCATTTGCTAGTCACTTTTACCTAGGCTTAGTGACATCCTTAGGTGCAGATAAATGTGTTGAATCTTTAAACAGTCATATCTTAGAAATTCCTGTTTAAGTAATATTTATGAGAAAACTTTCAGTTATTTCCATTTGAATTTTTTTCAGTTTTGCAATTCCCTATTTCTGAGACTGCTGTTACTAGAGATTTAAATCTTTCATTTGAGGCCAGTAAAAACACATTTCAGTCAATAGAATCATTATTATTAACAATGATCTCTTACTTTTAGTATTCTTTAGTGATCAGTACTTAAGGTTTACTTTTCTATTCTGCTTTATAACTTACACAGAGATTTTTACCTTGATCATCTCTTTTTAAGAAACCCAGTCAACTTTTGCCTTCACTCTTCCCACCCTCCACACTCCTCACCAGAAATACCTCCCTTTAGTTAAGATGTTAAATTGGGTAAGAACCACAAGGTAATTCATTTTAGGCATAGACATTGGTTGAAAGATTTCATTCCTTTGAAGTAGCATTAGATGAATTTCTTCTGATTTGTGGTAGATTGTTTTACTGTCCCTGTTCTAGTCAGGCCCTCATCAGTCTCCTTGACAATGGACAGTTCTCTCATTCTGGAAACACTTTCTCATTGACTTCTGTGATGACACACTTTTCAGGTTTTCCTCCTACCTCACCAGCTGTTCTGTCTGCCTCCTTTGCTGGTTCCTCTCGATTCAACTTCTAAATGTTGAATTGCCTCAGAGATCTATCCTGGGCCCTCTTTTCTTTTTTCTGTACAATTTTAGATCATTTCACCTAGTTCCATGCTGTAAATATAATCCTTAAACTGATGGAGACTCAAGTCTTTATCTTTAAGCCCGGAATTTTTTCCTGAGTGTCAAACCTGTGTATGTCATTCTCTATGTGATTTCTAACATGCCCCCAACCGAGCTCTTGGTCTGACATATTCTTCTATCTATTCTTGCCTCAGTTTTTCTAGTTTTAGTAACGGGCACTGCCAACAACCTAGAGGCTCAGGACCAAAACTGAGATTGTCCCTACTGCCCTCCTTTCTTTAATTCCTCACGTCCAATTCATTGGCAAGTCCTGTTGGCTCTGTTTCTGCTCTAGTCCACACCATCCTTTCTCATCCGAACTACCGCAGCAGCCTCCTACCTGCATCCCTGCTCCACTCTTGCCCTCCAACAGTCTATTCTTCACACAGCAGCTAAAGTTACCTTTTAAAAATGTATATGAGATCCTGTCATTTCCCTCTTCTAAATCTGATTGTACTTAGAATAAAGTCTCAGTTTTTTTTTTTTTTTTTTTTTAGACAAGAGTCTCACTCTGTTGCCCAGTCTGGAGTGCAATGATGCGATCTTGGCTCACTGCAACCTCTATCTCCTGGGTTCAAGCAATTCTCCTACATTGGCTTCCTGAGTAGCTGGGATTACAGGCACCTGCCACCATGCCCAGCTAATTTTTGCATTTTTAGTAGAGACAGAATTTCACCATGTTGTTCTCAAACTCCTGACCTCAAGTGAGCCACCTGCCTGGGCCTCCCAAAGTGTTGGGATTACAGGTGTGAGTCGCCACACCCAGCCCTCAATTCTTTAACATAACCTGCAAGGCCTACGTGATCTGACCCCTGCTCACTGTGGTTAGTCTCATGTCCTGATTGTATCCCCTATTCCTTGGTGTACGCTGCTTAAGCCATACTGTCTCTTCTGTTTCAGTAAATCATTTGTCCTCACTTAAGGGCCTTTGCATTTACTGTTTCCTCTCTCAGTGCACACAACATTTGCTCAGAGAATACCTTAACTAAAGAACCTGCTCAGTCAGCGTCGCATCACTCTGCTATTTTCTCTCCCCTGTATATATCACCATCTCATGTGGCCTGACACTAACGAGTCTCTTCACCAGAACATGGACCCAGTGAGGGCAACATACCTTACTTTCTTGTTCATCACCATACCCTAGCACCCACAATAGTATCTGATACATGAAAAATATTAGATAATTGTTGAATAAATAAATGACTCACACCTAGATTTTCGTAACTGACTTCTCTTTCCCATCTTCAGTCTCCTTTTCTTGACACTCTTTTCTGCATGCAACGGCCAGATTAATCTTCCAAAACACCAATTTTATCACATCTCATTCAGAACCCTTCAGTGGTTCCCAAGACATACACAACACATCACACATTGCTTACCCACCATTAAGACTCCTCCACAGCCTCATCCTAGTCCACTTTCCAAAGCTTATTTTCCACTATTATTCAGCAGAAGTCTCTTTACTCTGTTCAAGGTTTCCCCCGTCAAATAACCATGGCATTCCTACCTCCAATACCTTTGTGTCTAACCCTGAATTGGGAAAGCCTTCCCTTTTTTCTACATATCCAAATCCTAAATGAAATGATTTAAGATATTTCTCTTGTGAAGTCACCTCCAATCTTAGCCTGTAGTACTCTTCTTTCCCATTCTCTTAAAACATTTGAATTATAGGGCTCTGTTGTAGTAGTTCCTGTATTTCTAATTTACCTGCACATATACATGTCTTATCTTCTGACTAAATTTTTTAGCTCTTCATGGGTTGGGATCAACTCTTACTTATTTTTAACCTATCTTTCCATCCGCACTGTGGAACTAATGAATGAATGATATCAGTGGTTCACTAATCACTATGAAGCCTGACATAATTTTATTGTTTTAGTTAACAATTCAATACCTTTCTCCTGAATCTGTATAACTGAAATACATCTTGTTATTCTTGTTACTTGTATCAAACATGTGGAGTTGATTACTCCATCTGAGAGCTTTATTTAAAAGGGAAAAAATGAGCTAAACACCAGGCAGGATGAAAAAAATTAAACGGTTTAAAGTTACTGAGAACTAGAAGAGTGAAGGGGAGTGCATCTACTAAGTGAAAGATATGTAAATGCTGTATACCTTCAGTGAAATAGTAATCTTAGATAGGCAAGGCCCACACTTCAAATAGCTGAAGAATGTTATCACAGAGCAGTGTATTGAATACAACTTAATGTAGCACCCATTGAGTGCAAGCAGTGGAATAGAGATATCCAGATACTTGGAAATTGTCATGGTAATAATTTGAAGGGAAATAAAGAGTTTTTGTCCCAGGCACTCATGTGACCAGTACTTTCTGGAGACTAATTCTGTGTTGGCTTCTCTTATCCCCTGTGTGGCAAACCTGTTAACAGTGAAATCTGGAAGTAGAAGCTGCATAGAGGGAGTGGTATGAGGAACTGCTTCTCGGTTCCAGGGTTGGGCCATAGCATCGGCCTATTCATAGTTTAATGTGTTGTGTGGAAACAAATCTGCAGTCCAAACTGTGTAGTCAGAGCGAAGCTGAGCATGACACCATATCCAGCCGGGCCCACAGTGGGTGGTTAGCTGAGGATCTTTGTTGCAACCTTTTGTTTGAGTTGGCTCCACCTCCTTAACACTTCCCCCTGGCCAGGTATCCTGACTGCTAAGACAGAGACACTAGAAAAGCACTTGTGATCTCACCTATGCCAGTGAGTTAGAGCTGCACTCCAGGTTGGGCCTCCTACCCCCCGCCAACTCCCTGTTTCTGTTCCAAAGCCTCATTTTCCCTCTGTGTTGCCCCTTGGAATTGACACATCAAAGTATTTACTCAATTTTCAGTTTTGGTTTTGTCCCTATATGGTGCCTCTTCTTGTCGCTCGTGGCTCCACAAGGGTCATTTTCTCTCTTGCCCTCACACCCAAAATCCCAGGATCCCAGGCTAGGTCCCTACTTGTTCGGGAGAGTGGGAGGTTTGGACACAGCTGACTGACCAAAAGCACAGAGGCACACTGGGGAGGCATCAATTGTCCCTTTTTCGCTGGATTAGGTAGAGCCCAGTGACCCAGATGCGTCCCCTAAGAGCAACCTCACCTCATTACATAAACTTCCAGTAATCTAAACGGTTTTGTTCCCAACTGAGGGGTGTGTGTGTGTGTGTGTGTGTGTGTGTGTGTGTGTGTGTGTGTGTGTGTGTGGTGGGGGGGGGGTGTGTGTGCATGTTTCTAGTCATTTGGGTAAAAATAGGAATGGTACACTTAGATGGTAATAAATGTGAAGTAGAGCACTTAACTTCTCACATGGCACAAATGACTGAACAGAAGCCCTGAGTCTTCTTTATGGAACATAGGTTCAGTGAGAGCTACAGTAATAGTGTTTAGTTAACGTCAGCTCAGAATTAAATTTACATTATACTCTTGTGAAGAAGCTCCGACATTATCTGTTAAATAACCAAGGCAGTACCTGGCTAATGTAGACTTTTTGATTTTGCACCTGAACTAACATTGCAGCTTACTGATGAGGGATCATGTGAGCTTGAAAATTTGGTGTGCCAAAGGATTCTTTGTATGAATAAAAATTCTGGTCAGTGAAGGTCAGTCTCTCTACTCAAGCGAGAATAATGTTGTTTCCCTTCTAATCAGACACACACAGTGTCTGAAGAATCCAGGAGCTCCGTACAAGTGATGTGCAGCCATAGCCTGGGCAGCTCCTCATGTAAGAAATGAATAATCTTTAATAAAGACTCAAACGACCCTGGCTTCTTTCTGTACTGTAATCAGTTGCCTTAATGGTGTGCCCTTCAGTGCTTTGCAGGGAAAATACTTAAAAGTTATTTTTCTTATCTTGCTTCAAGGAGGGCTGAATTGGTCCAGTCAGTCCTCCTCCCATGTAAAGACCACTGAAGTCAGCCTCAGTTTTATTAAAAGGCCAACGTTGCCTTTCTCTTTCAGGGTGATCTGTGCCTCTGAGGGGCACTGGACTTGAAACAGCAGGAGTCACCATCTTTATTGTTAGGCTGTGGAATTTGTTTTAAGCACATTCTAAATCCAGTCTTATGCCTTTTGCTTTTTTTTAAATTTTAGTCTGTGACAAAGGTGACCCAATTGTGCTTCTTTGATATTATGAACACAGCTCTTTTTGCTCATATCATAGAGGCATATAACAAAATATGAAGGATAAAATCATGTCTGTGTGTGTAGTAAGGACACATTTCATGACTAAATTCAGTGACATAATCAAAAAAGTGTCCTCTCATAGTCATGAGCTAACAGGCAGAGACCACGTTTCAGGATATTTTTTATAGTGCTGAGATACTGTTCAAAAATAATAGAACTAATGAAAATGTCACATTGACAGAGTAGCCCATATTAAGATTTTACTTCAAGAAGACATGATTCGGTGAATGTGACATTGACAGCAATGGTGTTAGGGTTTACAGAGTTAGTAAAACGCTCTAAGAAGAATATTATAGAGTTCCCACTGAAGTATATCATTTTTTATTTTATTTTTTTCTTTTCTAAGATTAAGCAAACATCAGGAATTAAGGAATTTTCACATATTATCTGCCTAGAAGAGGTATGGGGAGCGTTTTCTTTATATCAGACTCTAAAATAATTTTATAATACAGTGCTTCCAAAGAAATAAGTTAATTTAATAATATGATAAAATGCTTACACCTTTGAGTATTTAAGAATATGCAGGTAGTAAAATTGTGTAATTTGGATGCATTTCTCACTAAACAGATGTGCTATGTTTAAGCAATTTACAATGTGTAAAAAAGTAGAAATGGAGAGTAACAGTGGAAAAGAGAACTAGTTGCAAACAGAATAGTTGTAGCATCACTGAAGGCTTTACTTAGCTCTGTGGCTTGGTTGAACAAATACTTCAGCAAATCTGGAATGAATAGCAACTCTGCTTACTATGACAGCTTTTATTTGTCTTGGGTGCAACTAAGACCACATGCTGTGTTTTGTCATGTTGGAAATACTGAAGCAGATTTCCATTGTGAGTTTAAATTTTTTTAAAAAGCCTTAACACATCAGTCTCAACTTAGGCAGGTAAAAGCAATGTTTTCCTTACCAGCCAGACATCAATAAATCTTAAACCCTTCACCAAAAGCATGAAGCTGTAGTTCACTGCCCTGGTTGTAGTTAGGTCACCACCACAGATGGCCTAATCCTTCTCATTTCCAGGGACCTTTAATAAGGCCAATTTTTCTCTAATAAAGCTAATTTTTCTGCCTTTAGTAAAGCTAAGTTTTAATTTTCTTTCTCCTCGAAGTGTGTCGCCATTAACATAGAGACTTCCCAAATCCCTTGATGTGTAAGTTTCTACCTAGAGTAAACATGACTAACAATTCTGTACCTCCTCCCCACTTTTATAGCCTGTGTAGACAAAGCTGTGTTTAGAAGGTATGTCTTCAGCTACATTTACCTATTGGAAAATTGTTCATCCTGCTGAATTTATAGAAATATGTATATACCAGTGATTAACACTTTGTTGAGAGTAGCAGAGAATATTATAAAATTGTTTAGATCCACTTTCTACCTTGGAATAACTGGATAACAGATCCTTGCAAAATTCTTACCATATTCCTTTTTTATGCATTTATTGGGATAATTTAATTGGGAGAGAGATCCAAGTAGACATGGAAGAGTAAGGGCTGAAGAGTAAGGGAATGGTCATTGTTTTAATGGATTAGTATCCAATCTTTTCGTCCAGTGGTCTTTATTCTAGTGTGATATGGGTTGGTGGTTTTCTTTAAAGTCATATCATTCGGTTTGAAATGAGTTTAAGGCTAATCTTATACTGAGAAGCCTGCTCACCAGTGAAGATTAGCATTTAATTAATATAGTCGTGCTCTGTGGAGCAGAGGAGGGCAAGATTTGAGGTGGTGGTGAAGGGGTTAGAACCAGCTGCAATACCCCAGCCCAAAATTCTGTGGGTACCCTGAGGAACACTGATCATTAGTTATTATATACAATAGACCCAAATAGTGACTGCTGTACATACTGAGTATCTAATCAGGGTTGGAGGTGAGATTAAAGAAGGTGAGAAAAGCTCACTTCAATGCTTTTAACATCCAAAGAAATATTTTAGCACCTATTATGTGACAGGTTAATTGTGGGTACTTGGAGACACAGGGGTGAACAAGTACCTGTTCTTATAGAACTTGCACTGTAGTGGAGAGGACATAAGTAATTCTAGAAAGTAAAGGGCAAAGGATAGCTACAGCAAGGTGTGAGGGCAGGTAGTGATGGGCTAACATTGGTAAGTTTGTCACCATGGCCTCTCCAAGGTGACGGTATGAAGCCCAGGCCAAGTGAGAAGAAGCTACTTCAGAGCCTTTCATGCAGAGGTAAAGCAAGTGCAAAACTGAGGAAGAAATGATATCGGGCATTCAAGGAACAAAAAGAGAAACTTTGCAGTTGCAACTTGCCAAGGCAAGGGAGGGGAAAGTGATCGATGAAGTTGCAGAGATACACTAAAGCAAATGGATGATCTCAGGAATTCATTTATACTGGGAATACTGATAAATGACAAAGCCAACAGTGCACTTGTGTTTTTAAAGTGAAATTATAATATTTATAGTTTTAAGGACAAAGCTGGAGACTCAGTAGAATAACTAGGAATAAACAGAATGATTGTAGCATCACAGAGGACTTATGTCTTACGTTGAACAAAGTAGCAGGATGAGGAAGCTTCAAAGCCTAGTGTTTGAGATGCTGCAATCACCAAGCAGTTCTTACTGGAATATCTCCAGTAGAAACACTAGTATATTTGTGTATGAGGTTTTCAAAAGTTATGACAATCTCCTTTTAAAATACTTATTAAGCAGTTGAGTAGATTTTTTTTCTGTCAAGGTAGCTCAGCCTGATTTTCTCCTGTATTTCCTCTAAGTATAGCTTTGTGTTTTCTTATGTCTCACAGTGGAGAAGCATAGGTCTCATAAGAGATAGTCTGTGCCTTTACCTGGGGACTTGTGCTGCTTATTCATTGTTTCTTTCTCTTTTTTCTTTTTTGTTTTTTTGAGATAAGGTCTCATGCCCATCACCAGGCTGGAGTGCTGTAGTCCAATCACAGCTCACTGCAGCCTCAACTCCCTTGGCTCAGGTGATTATCCCACCTCAGCCTCCTGAGTAGCTGGGACTACAGGTGTTCACCACCACACTCAGCTAATTTTTTGTATTTTTAGTAGAGATGGGGTTTCGCCATGTTGCCCAGGCTGGTCTTGGACTCCTGGGCTCAAGTCATCTGCCCATTTTGGCCTCCCAAAGTGCTGTGGATTACAGGTGTGAGCCACAGCACCTGACGCTCATTGTTTTCTTTACCATGGCAGTGGCTAGATGTTGTTGATTGCTTGCCAATATCATAAGCTATCCATGTGAATTAACCATCTCAGGAAACCTCCACATCTTAGGGGATCATCAAGATGCTGGCAAAATCTGCAGATGAAATTTTGTATTCAAATTAACAAACCTGTGCAGTTTACTTACAGAAACCAGGTGATTAGGCACACAGCTAATTCATAACTAGGAATTTTTTCTACGCTAAATTATGTTTTGTTTGGAATACAGTGAATGTTGAGACATCAGAGAGACTTGCCAAGTTTCTAGGTCTTTCCAACACTACTGGACTTGAAGAAACAATTCTGAAGCCTTCAAATTCCATCATAAGCTTGCAAATTACTGTTCATATTATAAGGAACAAAGTCTAGGGCACATAAGTTAACTGCTTTATTTTTCTTTTGGCAGAATTAAGATGCTCTTGTTTCAAGGAAATCGCATGCAACTTGCCAGATCCTCCTTTGGACTCTTCTTGAGAAACTGCTCTGCCTCTAAGACAGCTCTGCCTGTGCTGACCTTATTCACAAAGGTACAAAGTGAAAAAGTAAAATTGTTGGGTGAAGAAAGTTGTACATTTAAGAAAAGGAGACAAAATTGAAAGGAAAGGCAATGGAGTAAACTTTCTTCAGACCTGATCTTCAATTTTTCTCTCAGCACACCAGCAGCAACTCAGTTTTCTACCCATATACCTCATTATCTTCCAGGTATCAGAGGGTAAATTAATGTATTTAATGGTCATCTGGCGGCTGAAAAATAAGTTATAATATGATGTTTAAAAATGGATCATTTAGAAATATAATCAGTTATCTTTATTTGTGGTAGTTATGTTCTATAAAGTCACCATGAACACTGAATTAGTGAATATAACTATTGCTCCTAGGGGAAATACATAGTTAGGTTCCTGTGAGTCTCTGGTCACAATATTTTCATTAGCCAACGAAATATAGAACCTTATTTTATGTGTGATTCTGTTTAAAGATTCGTTATTTTTGGAGAGAGATCCAAGATGGCCGATTAGCAACAGCTCAGGAATGTAGCTCCCAGTGAAAGCGCAGAGAACGAGTGGACGCCGCACTTTCCGACCAATTTTTGTTGCCCACAGACCGGGAGATTCCCGGCAGAGGAGCCACAC
>CAUYQU010069894.1:0-48074 GCA_963574635.1 Cheracebus regulus
TTTTCACATAGTCCCATATTTCTTGGAGACTTTGTTCATTCCTTTTTACCCTTTTTTCTCTAATCTTGCCTTCTTATTTTGTTGAGTTGATCTTCGACCTCTGTTATCCTTTCTTCTGCTTGGTCAGTTCGGCTGTTGAAACTTGTGCATGCTTCATGAAGTTCTCGTGTTGTGTTTTTCAGCTCCATCAATTCACTTATATTCTTCTCTAAGTTGTCCATTCTCTTTAGCATTTCGTCAAATCTTCTTTCAAGTTTCTTAGTTTCTTTGCATTGGGTTAGAACTTGTTCTTTTAGTTCACAGAAGTTTCTTATTATCCACCTTCTGAAGCCTGATTGTGTGAGTTCATCACACTCATCCTCTGTCAGGCCTTGTTCTCTTGCTGATAAGGAGCTGCGATCCCCGGTAGGAGGAGAGGCATTCTGATTTCGGGTGTTCTCAGCCTTTTTGCACTGGTTTCTTCCCATTTTTGTGGATTTATCCACCTCTTGTCTTTGTAATTCCGACTTTCAGATTGGGTCTCTGAGTGGACGTCCGGCTTGTTGGTGATGAAGTTTTTTCTGTTTCTTAGTTTTCCTTCGGTGGGCGCCCCTTCCCCACAGAGCTGGGCCTTCCCAGGTTCAGCTGTGCTTGTTCTCAGTCCTCAGCACTTCCAATTGCTGTTCTCCTTGTGGGGATGGGACCAGCCGAACCTGACTAAAAGAGCATCCAGTCCCGTACACTCCGCACTGAGAAGCGCCGCGCCGGCCAAAAGAGTCGCACTGGCGACCTGTGTGGCTCCTTCGCCAGGAATCTCCCAGTCTGTGGGCATCAAAAATTCGTCTGCAATTGCGGCATCCACTCACCCCCTGCACTTTCACTGGGAGCTACAATCCTGAGTTGCTGCTATGCGGCCATCTTGGATCTCTCTCCAATACTGATTTTTAAAAAATTGTTTATAGATGGTTGGTTCTCTGCAACCATTGCTCTAAGATGAATCAGATGCAAATGCACCTTGGGAGTGGGGACATACTAGTATCAGGCCAAGGTATCCTAGGTAGAATTTGCAGACCATGAAAGTAACACCTTGAATACGAACAAGGCCAATGCAGAAGGGGCCACCTGTTAGTCAAAGTCATCCTGGCCTCTGGCAGCATTAGAGTGTATGATGTGCTGATGTTCAACTTCTTTGTTATTGGGCCCGTGCTTTCACTGGTGGGACATTCTGCAGCTTAGTACTGTTTTTCTGATCAAGTCAAGATGTTCTTCCAACATTACATGCTTCAACAGCCTTTTGCATCTTCTGTTTGGTGACGTATGTCACATTTGTAATTGCTTGACAGATTGTCCGTTTTCTGCACCGAAATGTAAGCTCCAATGAGAATAGTGACCTTGTCTGCGGTGTTCAGCATGGTGCCCAGCAATGTGTTCCACATTGTGGAAGTTTAATAAAAACTTATTCAATATGGATGATACCCTGTTTAAAGAGTCTTTGCCTGTAGAAACCTCCCCCAGAGAACTGCTGGTTTTGCAAACCACACCAGCCTGGAGAACATAGAAAGTCTTTGCTCCGCATCAGCCCATGAAATTTCCTGGTGCTCCAAGCCCCAACTCGAGGTCAGCCTTCTTTTCTAGGATAAGAGCCAGTGCCGACTCCTAAGTGGTTTCCTTTGTGTTCCATCCTCCATTCTTCATTCCCCCTCATTCGCTTCCCCCAAATCACCCTCCAATGATCTCTAACCTCTCCAGTGTGTGAGTTTGCCTTGGGCTCTGAGGTCACTGCTGAGGGATGTCAAGGGGATTTGAAATCCTGATATGACCCTGAGATGGTAGATGGCTAAAGGGAAGTTAACTTCAGGACTGAGGGGAAAATAAAAAAGGTAAGAACTTTGGATCGAACCATGGAGAGATGAGTTAAGCTTACCTAGAAGGTGAATAAGACTCCCAAACTAAAAGTGTTGAAATATCCAAAAGATTAAAAGGGAAGCAGAAAAGAATGGCTAGAAGGGAGGTTAGAGTGTTGACAGTGGGTTTTGATTTTTCCTATCCCCTTTTCAATCCTTCTTCCTGTTCCCCACTGTAAACAGTGAACCTTAAACATACAGTTTCCAAGCTCTAGGGTGGGTCAGAGCAAAGATGAGCGGGGATTGTGGCTGACATGAGGCTGTCCACTTCTGAGGGTTTCTGTCCTTGGGCACATCACACCTCATTCTCTGAACCCTCTGCAGCTAGAATTCAAGTCGCTGTCTCTCAGCGCCCAGGGGCTTTCCTGGCCCGCGGGGCTAATAAAAGTCATGCATACAGAATGAAAGCAGCAACTTCAGAGCTCTTTGAAATACTATACCCGTTGGAAGGAAATCAACAGAACAAGGGAAAGAGCATTTTAAAATGAGCTGACTGGTGTTTATCTGTATTTATCCAAGTCCACAAGGCGCTTAGCAGGTTGCAAATTAATACTTCAAGCCAGATTCTGAATAAGCCACAGGGGACCAACCGTGCCTAGAAACTAGAAGGCCTAATGGATCAGCTGTCACTCCCTCTGCTGGGCTGGCAGTTAGAGTTCGCATCAAGCCATGTTTTCCCATCATCAAAGTCATCGGGTATTTTACATCCTTCAGTGACACTCACAATTTGGCAGGCTCATCCTGTGTTTTCCCCCCGCCAATCTGCAAGATCATCTCCTTCCTGGTAACCCGATGCAGTCCTGGTTTGTCATTATTCCCAGCCCTATAGAAAAATAACAGAGAAGAATGGAAGACGCCTTTAGATGTGGGTGAGAAAAAGAAATGCCGTAGATTTCAGGAACTAGGTGCAGGGGGAACAAAGTTGGGATGGAGAGAGTGGTCTGAGCTTTCTGCCCGGGGTGTGGACAATAAAGGGGTGTGTTATTTGAAAAGAACTTAAAAACAACAACAACAACAACAAAAAGGAATAACAGTCTGCTTTTTATTACCCATGCAGAGGTAATTCTAAACAATGCCAGTGATGACATTTTCCTTGCACTGGCATGGCCCCACCCTCAGCTCCCCTCAAGGTGCAGTTGCTTGAGAGTGAATTAATGCAAGCTTCTTATGTGCTGATGGGGAAATCCGGCTCCAGTGTGTGAAAAAAGGCCCTTCAGCCAGAGCTTCTCATTGAGCCCAGGTGTCTTTTCTGCCTCCCAGAGGCCTTTTTCACCCATTATGCTGCCGGAATCTGGGGTTAGAAAACACCAAGTGAATCTATTTCCTCGGCAAAGTTCGCCCATGCTAAACAAATAAAAAACCTAAAAATCATGGAAGTTCAACAGCTGCCTTCAGAGCCTGCTTTGCTTATAAACCATATGTGAGATTTTCAGTCTTAAAGCAATTTAGTTCTATCCTACCCTTTATTAATGTAAAGATAGTTGCTCTTCTCATATTGGAAATGCAACTATTTTCATATAGATTAATTTCTATTTTAAAATAATTGTGAATGTCTCTGCTCGTTTTCAGTTCTCAAACTGGTGTGCAAGGAGTATCACACAAAATTGCACAATGATAAATGTTTCATTTTATAAATTAAAACACCAGTTTATTATGGACTCACAGCCCTCGTCCCACCAAGTAGGCAGGAAAGTCAACCTCGGGTATTTAAGAGCTTTCTCACTTCAAGGTTTTCAAGCCATAGCCTTGTCTTTGTAGTTCAGCCCATCCTGCTGGGAACTCCCATGCCATCGGCCCTATAGCCCCTGTTGTATCATATTCGGTACCTTGACCTCCTCTCAGGGGGGGTCGCCAGTCTCCCTGGATAATGTTTATTTCCCGGAGCTTTTTGGTAGGCACTTTGTTGTTGAATTTCCTGGCATTTTATATTTACTATTGCATGTGATTTTTTTCTCCCTTTGAAGGGAATTATTTTTCTCCTGGGCTTTTAGGATCAGAAAGATGTCATTAGAGACTCAACTCGAAAAGGAATTAATCCAACTCGAAAAGGAAATGCATCCGCAAAACAAAAGAAAGGTGAGCATAGGATTAACTTTACCAACACCAAAGTCTGGAGGGGTTTTGTGTTTGATTTATCCACACGACGGGAGTGAATTCATCAACCTGGATGTCTTATCTCTCTAAGTTATTTCCCTCGCTGACCTCCTTCCATCCACATCGCCCACGTTCCAAAGAAAAGTGAAATTATTTGCTTATGCTGGGTCTTTGCCTTCATGCTCTGCCTCTGCAGATCAAGTCTATGTCAAGCGTCTGTATCCACCTGCCTGGCCAACACTGCGGGGAGGAAGAGGGAGAACGAGGAGCTAGAAGGAGCTGGGAATAAACAGGAGTGAGACGACAGGAACATGCAGGGAGCACAGGTCAGAGCCCTGCAGACTCAGTCTCCTGGAGCAGAGTGCTGCTCCCTCCTGGGCTTCCTTACTGTCAATATGATTTGTCCATGTGTATCTGAGCCTTTAGGCTTACCCCTTACAAGGGGTTTCCTTTAATCTTTGCAACAGCCCAGAGTGGCAGACCCGTTACAGATAAGGACACAGGACTGGAGCAGGCAGCAACACACCCTGGGTCATTCATTGCATTGACAGCAAGTGGGACTCAAATGGTCAACCTTTTTCTGGTGGACTCTGGATCTTGGGGTCTAGCATGGTCGGGAAAAATGGGTTTGGGAACCAGTAAGACCTTGCCTCAAATCCTAGCTGAAACGCATACTGGCTCTGTGACCTGGAGGGAGTTCTCTAATGTTGCTATCTTGGGAATTGTTGTCTTCATATTTCAAAAATTTTCTTGTGAGGATTAAATGAGTTAATATTGATAAGTCCCAGCACAGTGACTGACACTTAGAAGGGGCTTGATCTCTAAGAAAAGGCAGCTGCACAACAGTCCCAGAACATAGAGACGCACAGACAACTGAAAACAAAGATACAGATCTGATAAGAAATAAATGGGGTGCTCCATTTCCCGCTTTTTGCAATTTATTTAGGAAGGTTTAGCCTTTAGATCAATTTAATATCCTTACTTAGGCCAGGTACCATGGCTTACGCCTATAATCCTACCACCTTGGGAGGTTAAGGTGGAAGGATTGCTTGAGGCAAGGAGATCCTGTCTCTACAAAAATTTGAGTTCGAAACCAGCCTGGCCAACATGGTGAAAACCCATCTCTACTATAAATACAAAAAAAAAAAAAAAAATTAGCCAAGCGTGGTGTCAGGTGTCTGTAATCCCAGGTACTCAGGAGGCTGAGGTGGGAGAATCACCTGAACCTGGGAGGTGGAGGCTGCAGTGAGTTGAGATTGTGCCATTGCACTCCAGCATGGGCAACAACAGTGAAACTCTATCCCCAAAACAAACAAAAAACTAGCTGGGCATGGTGGTGTGCATCCCAGCTACACAGCTCGCTGTGGTGGCAAGACTGAGCCCTGGAGTTCAAGGCTTCAGTGAGGTTGAGTGCAATAGCTCACACTTGTGATTTCAGCACTTTGAGAAACTGAGGTGGGAGGATCGTTTGAGGTCAGGCGTTGGAGACCAGTTCAGGTGACGTCGTGAGACCCCCATCTCTACACCACACACAAAAATAATTTAAAAACTAGCCGGGCATGGTGGTGCACACCTGCAGTCCCAGGTACTCAGGAGTCTTAGGTGGGAAGACTACCCGAGCCTAGGAGGTCAAGGCTGCAGTGAGCTACGATAGAGCCACAACACGCCAGCCTGGGTGACAGAGCAAGACCTTCTCAAAAAAAAAAAAAGAAAGAAAGAAAAGAAAAGAAAAAAAAAAAAAAGAAAATTCCAAGCCACAGGCTGGAGCAGACGTAGCAGGTTGCCATAGCACCAGCCCCTCAGAATTAGTGCTCTCAAACCTCCAGCTGCTTCTCACACGTGTGCGGTTCTGCTGTGCGGCTCCTGCTCCAAGTGACCTCACTGAGCTATGGCCACGTTTGCATAAGCCTCTCTCCAGAAGATGGAATGGAGCTGTTGAATTACTCGTTTTTTATTCAGTTCCCGTTTCTGAATCTAGCATATATACATTCTTTTGAAACTTCCAGTCATAAATTAAATATAGCTCTGACCCTCATTAGGTGAATAACAAATTGCTGGAGAGATGAGAAAAAAGGAACTTGGAAGTGTTCTGAACTTCAGTGGAGATAAGACAGGTGGAGACTTTCAGGTCAGGACTGGCACAAAAGTATCCCTTGTCATGGAATGTGGGGTTTCCTTCCCACATCCCCGATGTTTCCTCCCAGGTAGGAAAGCTTAGGGAGTATAACATTCCCGCTCCTTCACTTCCTCTGCCATCCGAAGGTAGAGTGACTAATCTGATTGGGAAATCTGGGAAAAAGGAACTGCCTTCCTTGCTTCATCTCCTCCCATATTCCACAGTTCACCTCCAAGGATGGCCTCTGCCCTAGCAGGGCATTAAATGAGGCTCCGGCACTGAGGGCTACCCTAATCCAGTATAATCCTGACACTTACCAGGCATGAAAGTCTGCCTATGCTGAGTGCGGTGGCCCACGTCTGCAATCCCAGCACTTTGGGAGGCTGAGGTGGGTGGATCATCTGAGGTCAGGAGTGTGAGAGCAGCCTGGACAACATGGCAAAACCCAGTCTCTACCAAAAATACAAGAAATTAGCCTGGCAAGTGGTGGTGTGAACTTGTGGCAGAAGAATTGCTGGAACCTGGGAGGTGGAGGTTGCAGTGAGCAGAGATCACACCACGGCACTCTAGCCTGGGTGAGAGAGCAAGACTCCATCTCAAAAGAAGAAGACCAGCCTCCCATATATAGATAAATCATAGACTTTATCAGTAAAAAGGTTATATTTGGCAGCTTTTTCTATTTGTCTAACTGCTTAATTTTATCAAAACTAAAACAGAGGAAAAAACGTTATTCATTTCCCTTCCTCAAAGATTTTGCTGCCATTGGGTGTTCATGGCGCAGCCTTAGCCCTATACCTGCAAGGGTCTATGGGAGGGTTGAGGCTCAACTGTTCAGTGCAGTATAATAATGTAGGGATGGTGTAGGAGGAGAGAAGGGCTGCCTCCCATAATGAGTATATCTGTGGGCATGTCTGAAATTAGAATCATTTACAATGCAAAGAACTGAACCAAACTGAAGTCAATCAGGACCCATGTCCCTCTGATGGTTAATGCCTTCTGTTAAAGAGGCTAAGGTTGTGGGTTCAAAGTCCATTATGCTCAGCTAGCTCTATAGAAGCAAAAACCTTTTCAGAAGTTGTGACCTTGGGAGGCTATCGTGCAAATCCACTGCACTGGTCACAGGGGAAACCTCATGAATGAGTGTAAATGGATCCATAGCAACCCATTCTCACCAGAGGGAATGCAGCTCAAAGGAGGTTCTGTGTATTAGAAAAGTAGAACTGGTCACTGTGTTGAATGCATTCAATGGAATAGCAGCCATGACAGTTTGCAGACCTCAGTGTTAAAAAGAAAAACATTTATGTATTAAAAAAAAGTTACACATCTACCAGGGAGCTAGGTGCTCTGGTAAAAATCAATAAACATGAAGTAGTATCCCCAGTGCTACTTAACTACTAGAATGGAGGAAGGAAGAAAAACATTTAAAACTAACTAACTAGAGGAGCAGCTAAATATATATATATATATATATATATGTAGCAAAATAGTGGAATAGTTGGTAAATACTAGGAAAATTTCTTGAAGACTGAGAGTCGAAGGAAGTTTAGAGAAGAGTTGAACAGGATGTTATTTTTTATTTTTGTTTTCTATTTTTTAATTCCAGGGTACACATGCAGGATGGGCAGGTTTGTTACATAGCTAAACGTGGGCTGTGTTGTCTGGCTGCACCTATCAACCCGTCACATAGGTTTTAAGCCCAGCATGCATTAGCTCTTTTTTTGTAATTGAGCAGGATTTTAACAAGTGAGGTCAGGTTGGCGGGAGAGGCAGTGAGGGAGAGGACATGTGGGAAATGCCGTCCGTCCCAGCAACGGGAGCAGCATGGCCAGAGGCTGCAAGATGAAAGTTAGCAGGAGTCAGTACAGGAGGTAAACTTGCCTCTATGGAGACAATTGGGTTAAGACTGAGTAAGAGGTAAGGAGAGAAAAAAATGGGCTGGGACCAGATCATGAAATAGTTCCATGCTGCATTAGAGGATTTAGACTTTATTCATCCTGTTGATAATGCCAGGTCCTTGAGAATTGTTAAAGAGTGAAATGGTATGATTAAAAAATAGAGATTGCTAGATTTTTTTAAAAATTCTGATACCACGTAGGATCGACTGGGGAGAAACTGGAGAGATAGAGAAATGTTAAGTGGATAATGGATTCATTGAAACGGGAGCTGCTTAACCAACATGGCTACCAAGACTTGAAAATAATGAAGATGTCACTAATGATCAAATACAGGTGTAATTAGGACTTAATCGTGGCATAGATAAGACAAAGTGAAGGGTGAGAAAAGTCGAATCTAGCAAAGCTTTCAGATGAGATGTCAGAGAAAATAGCAGGAGAGACTTAGCCACATGGGAAGAGTACTGGGGAAAGACATCCTGTTCAAACGGGTGGGACTTCCATCGGCCACTGCTCACCCTGAACCCTGTCCCTGCCTTCCCTGGTCAAAGGCACAACAGGCCTGCCTGTCACAGACTCAGCCCTGCCTACTTTCTGTATGACTGAGAATACAAACGTAAAGCTCTCCAGGAGCTCTTTCTTTCCAGTGAGGAGGCTTTGCCATAATCAGCTAGTCCCATGGACCAACATACAGCCTTACATCTCATTGACGCTTTGAGAGACCCGTTCACCTGACTTCCTTTCTTCCTACCATTGGAATTTGATGTTCCTATTGCAGGTCAGCACTGGCTCTAGAAGTCATTTCTGAGACCAAGTTTACTTCAGTGGACATCTTGTCAAGTTCTTGCTGCCTTTTTTCCCAGAGCTGCACCTTGCTTCCGGCTTTCTCTGCCTCATTTTGATTTCCACCTTCATGTATCACGCTGGTGTCTTCCTGATACTGAGAGCTGCTGTCACTCAATCATCTGGCCCCAACTAAATCAAATCCCTTAACCGCGGATGCCAGTGTGGGGGAGATTTGTGTTTGTGACAACCCCTAGAGAAAGTGATTTGAGATCTTTGTCCTTCTCCAGAAATGGTTAGCTCTTCTTTCTGGACTAGATGCCACCAGTCTTGGTTTGCTATCAGAGTCAGTTAATCCCTGCTTGGTTGCTTGGAATTCCTATGAAATGTACGACTACCACTTCCCCAGTGATGGTGAAAGGTAAAGCATGACACAGAATTCAAAATGTTTGGGAGATGGCTTAACATTCGATACTGAAGCTGACACCAGAGGCCAGGGTAAAACATTCAGATTTTGGAGTCATCTCTGCAGATAAACACATAACTATGGTTACTGCCAAAGTAAGGCTCAGATACACATGGACAAATGAGTCAGCAAAGAGATCTAATAGCAAAACTGTAGAACAGAACATTTCTATTTGTTTTAACTTTTGAATATAAGACACTGGTGAGAAGAAGCTATATTTGGGATAGAACAGAGTACTCCCGAGAAACTACTTCAATAGTTTTTAAGTAGAGGACATTTAGAAAAGCAGAGATTTTCAAAGCAGAGATTAAAAGCATGACAAAGTCTAACATCAGGACAATAAGAGAAGGTGGCGGGGAAGGAAGAAGGAAGAAGAGGAGGAGAGGGAGAGAGAAAGGGAGAGAGAGAAGGAGAAAGCGAAGAAGGAGGAGGAGAAAAAGAAGTGAAGGAGGAGGAGAAGGAGACGGAGGAGGAGAAGAGGAAGAAGAAGGAGAATGAGGAGAAGGAGAAAGAGCAGGAGGAGAAGGAGAAGGAAGGGGTGGTAAAGGAGGAGGAGCCAGGGTGGCACGGGAGAGAGAAGGAGAAGGAGAAAAGGATCCTGCAGTAGTCAGGGTGGCATTCAGGAGGAGACACATGACGGAGACCAGGAGAGGTTGCCGCAGGCTGGGTGGAAAGAAGTGACAAATCCTAACAGATATTGAAGAGAGACTCGAGCCTGCTTCCCCTGCTCTAGAGGGCCTGCTCTTGCCCGTTTTCACAACCTCTTGTTGGGAAAGAGTTTGTGACCACAAAATAGTGTCAGAAAACAGCCTTTGTTTCTGTTGCGCACATCCTCAGGTGTGGGTCTGAGCGGGAGACCCTCTCAGCCTGCTGGCGATAATGAGGGCTGAGAGCTCCTGCAGCCTTTATGGCAGCTTTGGGTGCCACCGAGGCGTTCATGCTTGCGATCCATGTCCATAGGACCCAATTTCAAGGGGCAGGAATAGAGCACAAGAGAAAATGTTTCCAATTCAATATCAAACAAAAATACAACACGGTTTCCAGCCAGTAGATATTCTGGGAGCAGCCTTTTTTCCAGCCCCTTAAATGTAACCAGCTGGAAGTCTTTTTTAAGTGCTGTACTATTATTCAACCTTTGAGAGGAAGCGTTTGCCATTTGATGGGAAAGCTACTTTTCCATGTGGAGATGGAGCTCTTAGTCCTTAGCTTCATGATTCTGGTTGATAAAATAGGCCTAATAGACAGATACATAGAGAGGAGCAAATACATTGTGAGTAGGAAAGTATGAGACAGTATTCTGTGTTCCCAAGGTCCTGGATGCCATCAAATGAAAACTCAAAAGTGAACATCCGAGTTCCTGTTTCACAGCCAGGATGTCTTTCTGTTGAACATTTATAGAAAAAAAAAATAGCACCCAATAGCTTTAGAGTCGTTTAACTTGGCTATGAGTAAAGAAAGATTCAAGAATGATGAGGGTGTGGATATGCAGCAAGCTCTTGCACCAATCTCGGCACCGTAAGATGTTTGCTGCCCCTCAGTTTCTTCTTGGAAAGCTAGATACGGTATCTAGAGAACACTGCAGCTGCATTCCAATAGCCTCCATCACAGTTGGGAGCCCAAGGCATTTGGTGGATAAGAACAGGAAAGGAGACCAGAACGGAGGTCAAAGACATCAGCTCAAGTCTGGCCTATACTCTCCACCATTTGTGCAATTCTGTGCAACGTGCTCAAATTGTCTACTATTTTTGTAATTCTATGCATAGTGCTTAAATTCTCGGAATCTCTGTTTACTAATCTGAAAAATTAACATATTTTTGTATGCCTTAAAATTGTCACAATGGTTATTGAGGTTGAGAAACATTTGGGAAGGAAGAAGCTTGAGGTGAAAAGCAGGAACCTCATTTTGCAGGTGCTGTGTTTGGGAGCTCTATCAGTTATCCCCAGCAGAAATATCATGCAGTTGGCAGGAGACATAAATCCACACATAGGAATGAATGACTCAATTTTCCAGGAGTTCATGGCTGTAGTTTGGGTAAGCTATAGAAGCACTAGAAAGGCCCATTTTAAAAGTACAGTGGGCTAGAAGGCGGTCTTGGAATTCTGAACCGAACTTCCAGGAGCGCAAATGGTCAGAATGTCCAGGAGGAAGAAGTAATCAAATAGGCTTCATTTCTAAAACAACAGGGATCTCCATTATCGACTTTATCGGCAGGTTAATTAAGAACTCTGCTGGTAATGATGTTAAGGAAGCTGTCACATTCTCCCTTCTCACAAACATTACTCAAGATCAGATGCTGCTGCTGTTTGCTCAATAAGACAGGTTGCCCAATCTGTGGAAGAAAAATGTTTTCTATATAAAAGATCTTCATGGGAATCCTCAGAAGAAATTCTCATTTCTTGGTGTCCCATAGCACACCCATGCTGCAACCACGGTGCGGGGAAGCAATCTGTGATGGTGGCTTATTTCAAATCATTCTCCGCTGGATGTGGTGGCTCACACCTGTAATCCCAGTGCTTTGGGAGGTCAAGGTGGGCAGATCTCCTGAGGTCAGGAGTTCGAGACTAGCCTGGCCAAACATGGTGAAACCCTGTCTCTACTAAAAATACAAAAATTAGCCAGGCGTGGTGGTGTGCACCCATAGTCTCAGCTGCTTGGGAGTCTGAGGCAGGAGAATCACTTGAACCTTTGAGGCGGAGGTTGCAGTGAGCAGAGATCATGCTATTGCACTCCAGCCTGGGAAACAGAGCAAGACTCTGTCTCAAAAAAATAACCAACCAAACAAACAAAAACCAGTCTTGGTCATTTGTAAACTGGGTGACTTTGGGTAAGATATTTAACCTCTTTGTATCTATTTCTTTTTAACTGCAAAATAAATAAATAAATAAATAAATAACCAACGAAGTAGAATGTGGGAAAATTAAATAAAATGACTGCATGAACACAACAAGCACTTAGGCTCCAAGCACTAAGACCAGAACACAGAAGAATTTCATTAGATGAATTCCCTGCCCTCCCTCCTCCCTCCATCCCTCCATCCCCTGTTTGGAAGCTAACAACAAAGACAAAAACTTTGAGCAACTTTGATTATATATACCTTTCTTGCTTTCTTTCTTTTTTTTTTTTTGAGATGGAGTCTCGCTCTGTTGCCCAGGCTGGAGTCCAGTGGCACCATCTCAGCTCACTGCAAACTCTGCCTCCCATGTTCAAGCAATTTTCTGCCTCAGCTTACCAAGCAGCTGGGATTACAGGTGCCCACCACCATGAGTGACTAATTTTTGTATTTTTAGTAGAGACAAATTTCACCATGTTGGTCAGGCTGGTCTTGAACTCTTGACCTCAAGTAATCCACCTGCTTCGGCCTCCTAAGGTGCTAGGATTATAGGCGTGAGCCACCACACCCAGTCTGATTGTGTATACCTTTCTAAAAGTTACACATGGTTTGCAGGTGATATTCTCTTGTAATCTTTCCTTCTGAATGTATCCATTACTAGATTGACCAGCAAAACTGCAATCAAATTCACAGTGAAAAATCTCCTGATTGGGCTAAATATATATGTTCTGTTTCATTGACTGTGAAAATCAGTATTGTCTTTTCCAAGTAGAGTACTTAGGATTTCTTATGGAATGTCAAAAGTAAACTTAATAAAGACATTTCCTTTTTAACATTAAAGTTTTTATCAGCCCAGGATAATAGCATGAACAAAATGTCAGACGGACTCTGAGTATCTCAAGCTATTTGATCATATTTTCCTATGAGAAAACAAAGCCTTGTATAGGCTTGAAGAAGTAAGTTTGAGGCATGTTTGAGACAGCTATTAAAAACACGGAAAGGCTATAGATATCAGGATTAAGCTCTGGTTTGACCTCTTACAGAGGGGCAACCTCAGGCAAGTCACTTTCTTCTACTTCTGTTTTTCTCATCTGTAAGATTAAAATAAAATGGACAGGGGAATGTTTCTACCACCTTCCCTGGGTAGTTGTTAGGTTCCAGTGAAATAAGTTCAGGGCTCTGCAGATAGAGTCAGACAAGTGGGAAATTCCTTGTTCTCTTAACTCTCTGGTCCATGTGAGGCTGAGGGAAAAATCTTTAAGGTGTCCCTGCAGCACTGTGAGAATCCACCAAGCAGAATCACTGGGTGAACCATCACTGCCTCTTTCAAGGGCAGGTTATCAGAGGCCATGGGGCATCCCGCTGGCACAACTAATGCTCACTGTCCTTCCCCTTGCAGTCCTTCATCCAACAGCATTGCCTCTGCAACATCTGGGGTTGTTCTTACCACTCTCTGCCCCGCCGTTTTTGGCCTGGGGATTCTTTTGAACAGCTGATAGTCACCTGGTGCTCAGGATGCCACGGACGCTGCTTTTGGAAAGGGATAGGAAGCACCTTACCGTGAGGCTAGGATGCTCACTGCGCTCTCCTGAAGAAGGGCTTGTCTCAGCTTTCTCTAGGAAGCTGGGAAGCGTACTTTCAAGCGTGAGACAGAGGACGCTGGAGGGACATATGGGGTGTAACGCCCCGAAGAGTGCTTTGGGCTATGTTTAGTTTTCTAGGGCCGTCATAACAAATTCCAACACACTGGATGATTGAGAACAACAGGAATGTACACTCTGACAGTGCTTGAGGCCAGAAGTCTGAAACCTAGATCTTAGCAGAGCTAGTCCTTTCCTGGAGACACGAGGGGACAGCTCTTCATTCCTTCTGGAGGCTGTTGATCGTCCCTAAGGCTGAATCGCTCCCATCTCTGCCTCCATCTTCACTATCTTCTTTTCTTCTCCCCATGTCTCTCCTCTGGGTATCTCATAAAACACTTGTCATTGAGATTAGGGCCCACCATGATAATCGATCTCTGGAACTTTAGCATAATCCCATCTACAAAGACTCCTTTTCTGAATTAAATCACATTCATAAATTCTGAGGGTTAGGACATGGACGTGTGTTTTCAGAGGCCTCCATTCAGCCCACTGCCCCCTTCTGCATGGATTATAGGTGACAGACAGGGAAGCAAGTTGTGTCCCCTTTAGGAGGCTCTGAAAATTGTACAGGCAAGAAACGGAGGTGGCTTGGACTAAACCTGGTCCAAGCAGTGGAGGTTATGAAATGTGTTCACATACTGTGTCTGTGTTGAAGGCTGAGCTAACAGGATTTGCTGTTGAACTAAATATGGGTTATAAGAAAATAAGAGAAATCAAAGATGGTCCCCAGTTTTTTGACCTGAGCAACTAGAGGACAGGGTTTTCACTTACCAAGTTGAAGAACATTTGGGAAGGAAAAGGCTTGAAGTGAAAAGCAGGAGCCTCATTTTGTAGGTGCTGTGTTTGGGAGCTCTATCAGTTATCCCCAGTGCAAATATCATGCAGTCACTAGGAGACACAAAGCCACACATAAAAATGAAAAAGACTCACTTTTCTAGGAGCTCATGGTTGTAGTCTGGGGGAGACATGCATGCAGGCAGACAGCAATAACCCACCCTGACCAGAGCTACAGAAGACAAGGGAGCTAAGTCTCGTGGGGCCTATATAAGTGGGCTGCGGCTGGACTTAGGGGGTTTTTTGGTGACCACCCAGGAGAAACCCCTCCGCATTCACTGAGAAGCTTAATGGCAAGAAAATCACTCTAAGGGAAACAAGAATGAGAGGAGGAGGAGCAGCAGAGAGGGGGCTTTGACAAAACAGAACAGATGACATGATTCAAGTCTGTTTCACAGGCTGAGAGCTCAAGGCAGTTCTGTTCTGCAGACTGGTCAGTGCCCGGGAAGCCTGCACAGCCATCACAGAGTGGGAGGCTTGCCCACAGCAGCAAGAGAGAATGTTACTGTGAAGACTGGAGATTTACCCTGGCCTCACCTGGAGCAATGGTGGAGGGTGTGGGACAGCCATGCCACATAGGACACGATGGTTACAAGTACCTGGCAGAAGCCCCATGTCCCCCAAGGAACCAGGGAGACCTATTTGGAGCTGATCTTTTTTCAAATGTGTTACTGGGCAGATGTGAGACTCCAGTCCAGTTGCTAAGGTGTGTGCCCCTTTGCCTGGGGAAATACTCAGTACAGCAAGTGCCCAGAAGCAAAATGCCATGGCAAATCAGGGTTTTGCAGTGTACTGTCTTGACCAAACTCAAGCTCAACCCTGGTCACTCTATGAAAATAATTTAGTTTTTTGTTTTTTGACAGAGTCTCTCTCTGCCGCCAGGTGGTAGTGCAGTGGCGGGATCTTGGCTCACTGCAACCTTCGCTTCTCAAGTTCATGCGATTCTCTGGCCTTAGCCTCTGAAGTAGCTGGGACTACAGGCATGCACCACTATGCCCAGATATATATATATATTTTTTTGTATTTTTAGTAGAGACGGGGTTTCATCATGTTGGCCAGGATGGTCTTGATCTGTTGACCTTGTGATCCACCTGCCTCAGCCTCTCAAATTGTTAGGATTACAGGCATGAGCCACTGAGCCTGGCCAGGAATTTAGTTTTTAATGGACCTTTCTTAGTTTGAACTAGCGGATGTTATAATGAGTACACACATAACTCTTTGGGTGGTAGTTTTTTATCTCTGTATTTAAGTGCACTTGTATATACATATCTCAATGTGCGTGCCTGTGAGGTGCAATTAATGAAGAGAGAAGAGAGGAGAGGAAACAGATATAGTTGTGACTGTCACATACACATAAACTTTCTTTGTGAAAGTCCTCAGGTTCCTTCGAGTGAGAGATGGCAGGCTGGGCCCTAGTGCAGGGAGCTCTGTCTCCATAGCAACAATGTTGCAGCTAGTGTTCACACAATTTTTGCCCCCAGCACTAAACCCCATCAGGATGCTATTGAGACATGCTGCCCCAGAGCTTTCAGTTGGTCAGAATTTTGAACTTCTGAAGGTCTTGCATTGATGTAATATTTTTTGGAGCAGGAAAAAGAAAGATTGGCAGAGAAAGAGCAGAGACACTACCTGGGTGGTCCCTCAGTGAGCTGTCCCCACCTATGATCATTCTTCCACCATCAGCCCCGTCTTCACTTTTGATCAGGTGTGCCTGAAGGTACACTGCTCAACCCTAGGACTACAGGGAGCCAACAGTCTTAGGGACAAAGATGGAGGGCATCACTATTCCCCAAGATTTGAGTCAGGAGACCAGAGCTGCCTGGTACAAACATCAGTCTACCTGGTACAGTGGCTACTTTTATTTTTATCCAAAGGTTTGAAAAAGTGCATCAGGTTAAAGAAATAAGCAAGAGAGTTTAAGTCTCAGCCAAAACGAGATCTTAAAGTGGACAGGAACCTCTCAGAATCCCACTGTAATGGGTAATTTTATGTGTTAACTTGACTGGATTAAGGGATACTCAGATAGCTGATAAAACAGTATTTCTGGGTGTGTCTGTGAGGCTGTTTCTGGAAGAGGTTCACATTTGAGTAAATAGACTTGAGTAAAGAAGATCTGACTCCACTGTGGACAGGCATGATCCAATCCATTGAGAGCCTGGATAGAATGAAAAGGCAGAATAAAGGCAAATTCACTGTCTTTGGAGCTGGGACATGCACCTGCTGTCCTTGGATATGAGAGCTTCAGGTTCTTGGGTCTTTACTCCAGCAGCCCTGCAGTCGCTCAGGTTCTCTGCCTTGAACTGACAGTGACACCGTTTGCTTCTGTGGTTCTCAGGTCTTTGAACCTGGCCTGACTTACAGCATGGGCTTCCATGATTCTTCACCTTGCTGGTGGCATGCATGGGATTTCTCAGCCCTCATAATCACATGAAGCAATTCTCATGATATATCTCTCATATATCTCTATTTATTTATATATATCCTATTAGTTCTTTTTCTCCAGAGAACCAATATAGCCACAGTTGACATTATCTTGTTTATTAAGATGTGAGATTGTCAATGTTTTTTTTTTTTTTAAATAACATATTGTTAAGTGCCTTTAATATGCCTCCATGTTTTCGGATTGCTTTTACCCTTCTCTGCTTTTTTGTCATCATGGTCTCTTGCCTGAGTCTGAAGCATTGAAAGTTATATTTTATTTTAAAAAATAATAATAAAAGACCATGAGCCCATCCAGGTCCTCTCTTCTGATTAGCAGACAAGCACAAAGATACTTGTGTACTTCGGAGGAGCAGGCAAACTTGGACGTAGCCATATTGATCCCATCTAGGGTCAGCTAAGTTGAAACAGTGATTGATGAGGAGTGAAGTAGCAACATCACTCAGGAAAAAAAAAATGCAGGTTTATAGGAGTTTATTGACACAAAAACTGTCCTTTACAAGCTGTCCCCTGTAATCAGGAGGAAAAACTCACAGCCACTGTTGTATTTTTAAAAAATAATTGTGGCTTGTCAGAGTGATAGGAATGGTGCGGGTCTGGGAAAACATCCTGGCAGGCACCCAGGGGCAAAGAGGAAGAGGGTGCTGGTGGGGTGAGTGTTGAGGCTGGCATCAGGGCTTCACTAAAACATCATATTTTGACACTTTTGGGTTTGGGAAGGTGGGCACAAGCTAAAAAATGGGTGTTTAAAGACACATGGGCTCAAAAATGAGATCCCAGCACCCACCATGGGGCCTTATGTTGGTGAGCACGGCAAGTCCATGGGTATTCTCATGTAGCAGGACGTAGGATTCCTGATGGAGCATGGGGCTCCCGTAGGAATTTGGGGACTGAAATTTGCTTCTTCACAGGCTCTGATCCCTTTCCTAATTTGGTCTTTTGGAATATTTTAATATTTTGGGGAATACAAAACTGACACACAAGAAACTATTAATGAGTAGCTGATGACACATATATAAGATAAGTAAGAAGGTTAAAGTTATGCAGGTAAGCAACATATTAAAGAATTGTGTTGTAAGAGGGTTGGCTCCATAAAATTTGGATTTTATAGACCAGATTATATATACTGTTATCTAACACATTTGTTGGATGAAACATTAGGGGAAACTCTCTTTGCCGTTTTTCAGAGTCTACCACCATCTTCCCTGACTGAGTGATCTCCCCAATCCTGTTATCAGATGTCTGCCCCATGTCAGTTAGGTGAGGATAAATTGCTTTTAGATACTGGTATATTTTTCTTCCTCCAAGCCCTGATTGAAACAAAAGGGTAACCTTAGTGAAAATCATGGACATTGCAGCGAATGTTGCCGGCGGGGCAAGATTTCATCCTTTAAATAAGGAAAACAGCACCACAGGGTTGTTTTATCCCTACAGTTGCTCTGAATTTGCTTTTGAGACCCAAGCATTTTGAGATAGAGGAAGGACACTGCCATTGGTGGAGCAAGTTATCCCAACCTCTTTATATAGCTTGTTATAAACATTGCTTAGAATATAAGCATTGTTACACAAGAACTTAATTTTCCCCAATTTGCTCTCCAAATCAGCGGTAATGCTCTAGTCCCCAGTGCTCCATTTGGAAAGATTCAATGAACCTGTACATTGAGATGAACAACTTCACAATCAGATCCTGAGCTCTCCTGAAGCTGTTAAGCCTCAATATATATGTTTTTAATATTAGTTGATGTGGATTTAATATCAACCAAGTATCCTAGTTAATTAAATGTGTTGCTAGGAATATTTCCAAAGCTTAATTCAAAGTCATACTCAATGGCTTTGGGTACCATTTTAATATCACTATAGAGTATTATTGGTTCATCTTGGATGAGTAATAAACACCAGGAAACAGACAATGAATAGTGTGTTTTCCTCGTTTTCCTAATACTAGCAATTTACAAAACAAAAACACCACCAACTCTTTAGGAATCATCTTCCTGGTAACCCTTATTCTCTCTCTCTCTCTCTCTTTCTCTCTCCCACCTCTCTACCTCTTTTTCCCTCCCTCCCCTCCCCAGCAAGAATCCTAACAAAAAATAAAGAATACTCCTCCAAAGCAAGTCTGAAAAGCACATTTGCCAAGACTGGACCGTAGAGAATTTTGTCCACAGAAGATAATTAGCAATGTTTGGAGAAAATGTTGATTGACATGATGGGGTTAGGGGAGGGGGAGATGCTCCCACATATAGTAGGTGGAGACCATGGACGCTGCTAAACATTCTAAACACACAGGAAAACTCCCACAACACAGAATTATCCCATCCACAGTGTCAGTAGTGCTGAGGCTGAGAAATCTTGCTGAAAGTGAATAAATTTGTTGAGCACAAGATGTCCCTGTGTGTTAAAGGCAGCATTACATAGAGAAAATAAAAGCTTTCTTTCTAAAGTGTAGATGCACACATTTTTGCACACATACATGTGTGCAAAGCTTGAACATCAAGGAGAAACTACTGCTCATTTTCTTCATTAGGCTTTCTCCTGGTTATTCCTATGCACACTGATATCATTTATCCCTACATTAAGGCACTTACAGATAGGCACTACTGAAACACAATGTGAATCAGATCCACCTTACTAATCTTAATTAACCAAAATAAATACATATCTGTCTTTTCAGCTTTATCTCAGACAATATGCTCCTTCTCTTTCTTGCCTAACAAGATAGATGTCTCCCCAGTATCCAGTGTGGAGCTAGCCTCAAAATGAGGATTCAATGTATACTTGTTTGTTGATGGAATGGTGTATACTCACCTGCATATTTTATTTTGCTTAAATTTACAATTATTTGCTCCCTTAAATAAAACAAAAAGAAAAAACCAAAATAATCGAGCCACAGAGGAATAAATGAAAAACAAATGAATAAATTCCACTGTGATTAGACTTGGATGCATAATCACAGAGCATTAGAAAACTTGGTGAAAGAAATCATTTATTTCTTCATCAAACACTTAGAGAATAGATGCTATGTGACTATTGAGAACATAAGATGAATGAACAGTTTGTGCGTGGGGGTGTGAATTACAAGGTCTAGAAATATGATAAGACAAATAAACAACCTGTTAGATGGGAGGGGTTGTTCTTCAGATCTGGGAGAGATCTGAGACTATGGGGTATAGATGGAAGAATCAAAATTTTCCAAATGGATAACAATACAAAGGAGCTGTATTCTTGACACAAGGGGAAAAAAAAGCAGCAAAGATAGAGGCATAAAAGCACATGGTAAAGTCAGGCAGCTGTTATTTGTCTGGAAAATTGAAATGTCAGGTGAGTGAAGTTGGAGTAAAGCTGAAATTCTAAATTGCAGATGGATAGGGAAGGGCTTGTAAAGCCGTGCCCAGGGATTTAGCTTTTGCCTAAAACCAGAATTCGAGAAGGAGAGCTCTCTTTCCTCAGGTACAGGAGCCTGTGGGTGATACTAGGAGGGTTTGCACCGGTAGAAAGCTTTGGAGGCTGAGGAGGAATTTGATGGATAAGGTGATTAAAATTCAACCAAGAAACATCAGCTTGTTTAAATAGACAAGGAAGCTACAGGTCTGGGTGTGAGTGCTCTCTGTGCACCTGGGAGACAGGCAAGGCAGGGAATGGAGACCGCAGTACAGTGCTCCTGGCGGACAGCTTTCCTTCAGGAGCTGCTGCACCCATCAGGCGGGCTCTGGTCCCCTCCTGGGGCAGGAGGATGCGTGTCTGAGTGGGGACCAAGGAGCTCAACAGATCTCTCAAGATTCCACTTTCTATTTGGTGTCCATCACTCCCTGCTTTCTGTCCTCCCTTGAAAGAGTGACTAAAAGAAAGGAGGAGCCTCTGTGCTTCACAGAGCTGCAAGACGATGCAGGAATGAATAACAAGACCACAGTTGTGTGTGAGAAGTTGGCATTGAACCTGGCCTGTTGCCTTTAGATTGTTAGGCTTTCTTCTGACAACTGTGGTTATATCTTGTCAACGTTTCTCTTTTCATCGAGAAGAAATTCCTCATTTTCTCTCTTACCTCCCCACCCTTCTTTTTAAAAGTTAATAGTTTTGTTTAATTAGAAAAATAGTATACCCTTCTTATTGGGAAATTTGGGATATCCAGAAAGGCATAAACAAATAAAAATACAAATCAACCATATGCTCAGCTTCCAGAAACAATCAACTGTCAATCTTTGGGAGGGTAGGTGGCATAATCAGAGGAGGATGTCTCCATATTGTATTTCAGATGATCTCCAAGGCTAGTTTGGAAATCTTATCACTAAATAAGAAGTCCATGAATTAGAAGGAAAGGAGAGGGTACAGCTGTGATCACAGGTCTTTACCTACCTTTCTGCAAGTGACACAGGCAATGGTGAGCTGGGTGCAAGGGACATGTGCCACCTCTCAGCATGAAGGCATTTAGTTTATCTTTAGATGGGGTAGCAAACAGGTGAGTGGGCCTTATTTGCAAAGAGTGTGAAATTTTTTCAAAGATGACTGCCTACCAGGGCATTATTCCACATGGTCATCAGCCAAAGGTGTCAAAAAACACAGGCCTATTTCACACTGACATCTAGCTTTTCTCCTTTTTTATTGCAGCCTGAAGAGCCAACATGTGATGGATTGATATTCAATTGCTAAACTGGCTTCTTTTCACTCAGTAGCTGATAGATTTGGGAAACTATGCTCCCTCCATGGCTCCTGATGATATGTGGAGCCAAAACTTTATTCATTAAGGTCAAATTATTGCCCTTGTTATGAACACGGAATGAGATCCACTGGGGTGTCCTGGGAATCAATCAGTTCCAGCGCTTCTAAAAAACTGAGCACAGCTGTTGGGCACGGCCAGCTCCACGCATCAACATGAGGAAAGCTACCTGCCTGGTGTGACTCAGAGGACCTTCTGCTCCCAGAGAGCTTCTTAACTGGGTCTGCCTAAGATTTTTGCTTTGTTGGCACTGGAGATTTCACATTTAATGCCAAGAAGAAAGAAGAAAAAAGAGAGAGATGATGCGGGAAGACAGGAAGCAGGATGTGTCTATCCACGCTGCGTGCCAGGTGTGTCTCCTTGTCTAGCTCTTCAAATCGGTAAGTAATGCTCAGACATTGTGAACAGCCACATGCAGCTCAGGCCCTCTGGGTTTGCCTGTGATCCACTTGCTCTGAGCCCCCACGGTGTGATGACCCCTGGCCATACTCCGCCGCCTTGCAGCCTGACTGACTGCTCCCCTGGAGTGGTTTGGAATCCTCTTTTGGGGAACTGGATGTTCTCTTCTTTCTCTTTTTCACCCTTTTCATTGTTTGGGCATTGCTTGGTGGTACCAGATGGAAAACGATTCACTTTAGCTTTAAAATTGAGTTCTAGGGACATTTCATTTCAAGTGCAGTGTTATGCCATCTTTATCCCATAAGACCTCTTAGGGAAACATGACACACAGAGTTCCACCACTCACTTGCCAGAAGCTGTATCACTCCCCACTTAATAAATGAAATCACTGGCCCTGACCTCAAGCCCACCATTGCTCCGTCTCCTAAAATCTTTTGAGAGAAATCTAAAATGCCACCCTTACCTTTCCATTTTTCCCTGTGAGAGGGATAGGGAAGACAAGGATGGGATGATTGTCTCTAATCTTATCAGCTTTGCTGGCATAGCTGGTGCGTAGGCGAGCCAGAGGAAACAGGGTCAGCTTCTTAAAGCAGGTACTGCCTTTTCAAGCCTACAACTGCTCTTTTCTTGTATGGTTGCAGAAGTCCACATTTCTAAGTTTCACTCTGTTCCCACCAAGAAAGGGTGTGTTGCTAAGGAGGTAGGTTGGGAGTGCCCAGCCTGCAAGGGGCTCAGATATTGTCTCAGTACTTCTCAGCCAGCCAGGAGGGAGCTAGGTAGGCCAGGTTCACTCCCACCCCTCCAGCTCTCTCCACTATCACTTAATATATTGTTTATTATTTCTAAATTCTGTATTTATATTTATTAATTGTCCATGACATGCCAGGCACTAGATTAGATATCGAACATCCAGCAACAACAACAACAACAACAAAATAGACAAAAACCTTTGTCATCCTGTAGTTTATAGCCTAGTGGAGGGAGGTAGATGATTAAAAAGAAAAACAAATCAAATATAGAGTGGGTGTTATGGTGAGGGCTATGAAAAAGAAGCAATGAGGAGCAGGGATAGGGAATCCTGATGGGGTCAGAGGTGGGTGAGGGAAAGGCTCATGGAGAAGTGACACTGGAACCCACACCTGCAGCAGAGAGAATGGCCCAGGCAGGATGGGCAGGAAGGAGCTCTCACTGGAACCCACAGCTGCAGCAGAGAGAATGGCCCGGGCAGGATGGGAAGGAAGGAGCTCTAGGAGGAGGGAAGGGAGGCACAAAAGCCTCCAGTGCTGGGAGGATGGAAGAGTTCCCATTAGATTCAGCTAAGTCGGTCATTAGTGACCTTGACAAGCACAGTTTAACCTTAGCGGAGTGGAAGGGAAGGATGAATACTTGATTGGAGTAAAATCAAAACATGGCAGGAGAGGATGGCTGAGCAACCGTGAGTGCACACAGCTCTCCAGGGGTTTCCTTGAAAAGAATCAGAGAAATGGGTAAAGTATCTGGAGAGAGGTAAATTTAAAACAGGGGTTTCCCTCCCTCCCTCCCTCTCCTCCTCCCTCCCTCCTTTTCTTCCTTCCTCCCTCCTTCCTTCTTTCCTTCCTTCCTCCCCTCTTCCTTCCCTCCCTTCCTTCCTTCTTTCCTTTCTTCCTCCCTCCCTCCTTTCATTTCTTCCTTTTTTGTTTGTTTGTTTTTGAGACAAGGTCTCACTCTGTCACTCAGGCTGGAGTGCAGCAGTGCCATCATAGCTCACTGCAGCCTTGATCTCCTGGGCTCAAGTCATTCGCCACCTCAGCCTCCTGAGTAGTTGGGACTATAGGCGTGCACCACCATGCCAAGCTACTTTTGTATTTATTGTAGAGATGGGTTCTTGCCATGTCACTCAGGCTGGTCTCAAACTCCTGGCCTCAGACAATCCTCCCACCTCGGCCCCCAAAATGTTGCGATTATAGATGTGAGCCACCACTCCCAGCCTCTTTTGTTCTGAAAATGGAGAAATAATAATATGTTTGTAAGAACATAGGAATGACCCCTAGAAGAGCGAGAGCTTTGGATGGTGCGTAGAGAGGGGATAATTTCTAGACGCATGTCTCCAAGTAGGTAAAACGGAATGAGATCATACAGTCACTCAGGTTTACTCAGGAATAGGCAAGTTTACCCTTAACAGAAAAGAGGGCATTGCATAGGGACACAGACAGAGCTGGACGAGTAGCAGCTGGCAGGAGATTTTGGAAATTCTGTGATTGTTTCTATTTCTCCAATGAGATGGGAAGCAATCATCAACCGAGCATGAGAAAGAAGGGAGTGCTGGACATTTGAAGAGACAGAAGGAATGAAACAGTCATCTTGGAAAGGGAAGGAATAAAATGCAGTATGATTACTAAGGGACACGTTGAGTTTAATGCTCATACATTGAAAGTGAGACCAGTATTGTGATTTCAGGTTTGTTCTCTGGCCTGGTTCGTCTACGTGGTGCACTTGTTGAGTGGAGGAGAGTTGAACTTAACAAAAGATAGGTTGATGATGACAAGAGGATAATGAGTCAAGTTGGAGACAATGAAGGAAGTGATTATTTTAAGCTGGGTTAGGGGAGACATGAGGACTGGAGAGTGAAGAGAGATTTAAAGCCTCCCAAGACCGATGCCTTGAGGGAGTAAGAAGATAGGAAGTGGTAAAGAGAATGGGCTGCGTGGCTTTGAAATTCTGAACATGTTATAGGTACTAATGATTCTGACGCCTAAGACATATGAAATCTGAGTAGTTCACAGGCTATTCATATTGAGACCATGAGAACTGGCTAGCAAAATGTATCAGGAAGGTCATGGCTGAAGACATGGGATTGGTATTTGGTGCAGGTGCTGGTTGAAATCCTGGGAGTGAAAGGGTCAGAATTGTCCAGGAAACCAGAGAGGGAGAAGGTATGGACTTCACTTACCTGTTGGTCTGAAAAAGAGACCAGGCTTTTCTGCCACCCATGAGCAGCATACACGAAACTGTCAAGCTCCTTGGGAGACACAGCCCATTTGTGCATATACACAGCAAGTGGGCAGAGACTAAAGCAAGGTCCTGTGAATTTACAGACTTTGGAAACCTAAGTATTTCTTTTCAAACGTCACCATTTGCAAAGCTTTACCAGAAAGACACACTGGCCTTTCGTCTTCCCAGGAATTACAAAATTTATCAGCATAATCATTCATTAAAATTGCCCATCCGGAAAGAGGTAAGAAGTCTCAAACTTGAGTTCATATTCCTTGGCAAAGGAAAGTAGAGGCATCTTTGCACAATGGGACCCAGTGACAGTCCTGCAATTAGAAAAGGCTTGGAGTACCACAGGTTTCTGAAATATTTTGCTCAATTTTTCATTGATTTCCTTTAGGAAAATACTAATTAAGATTGATTCTCTTGACTGAATTACCAGTGGTTCCTCAGGCCAATTACCTATATATCTATCTAGATAAATAAAATTGTACTCCTCAATGAATTCACTGTCTTTCAACACTAGAGAGCCTTGCATTCTTATTTGCAAGGGAAGTCACAAACAACAACACTCTTCTCACTATTTTACTCTTGCAGCCCTTGAAAAGGACTGTGACAGGTGAAATGGTTGACCTAACTCCTGGAAATAAAACTCATGCTCAACAGCTTCTTCACCAGTGATCCTCACACTTTCACATGCTTGGGGCAGGTAGTGGGTGGCTCTTTAAAGCACGGGATTCTTGGCTCTATCCCCAGAGATTGTGATTTACTAGGTCTGGGGTAGGGCCTGTGAATTTCCATTTCTATTACGTTCACAGTTGATGCCAATGTTACTGGTCTGAGCACCACACTTGGAGAATCACTGCCCACCCCACACTAGGGAAAACCAGAACTTCCATCTTTTTGTCTGAAAACCTCAACTCTCAACAGAACCCTAAGATTACACCCTAAATACCGAGAAACATCTCTATTTGTTTTATAGGGCTGTTATAACAAAACACCACACATGGGATGGCATAAACAACAGACATTTACTCACTCATAGTTCTTTGGACTTCAAGTCCAAGATCAAGGTGTCAGCAGGGTTGATTTCTTTTGAGGTTCCTCTCCTTGCTTTGCAGATGACTGCCTTCTCATTGTGTTCTCACATGGCCTTTCCTCTATGTGTCTATACCCTAATCTCCTTTTCCTTTAAAGGCACCAGTCATATTGGATTAAGGCTTACCCTAATGACATTATTTGAAGTTAATAACTTGTTTTAAAACAGTATGTCCATAGAGTCACATTCTGGAGTATTGGAGGCTACGGCTTCAGGATATGAATTTAGGGGGGATAATTTTGCCCATAACAACATCCCTTTGTGGTGTTAGCTTTACAAAAGCAGAGCATCTCTTAGAAATACTGCTAGGAAAGGCAGTGCTGGAAGTAGCCCCTTGGTGGTCGTGCATATCCTGGAGGGCTTCATGTAAGAGGAAAAGGTAGTGAAAGGGGGAAAGGTAGTGTTAGATGTGCCCCAGGATGGAATCTGAGCAGAGAGATGGGTAGGCCCAGCTTCCTGCAGACAATTCAAAGAGCCAGGTGAAGCTGTGCTGCTCCCAGCCTGACTTTGCTGAAACCCTTCTCCGTGTAGGTCCCACACTGCCAGCTCAATGCACTCCTTTAAAGTTTACTGAGTCCCTGGTAATGCCTGGCTGTGTTCTAGTAGCTGAGGATGGAGCAATGAATAACAACAAAAAATTCCCATATCCCTGCCCTCCTGATGCTTACAGGCTAGCAGTGAGACTGTCACAGTGCATAGGTATATATGTCCAGCAGTGGTAAATGGCAGCAAGAAGGGCAAAGCAGGCAGACTGAGGGTGATGGAAGTGGCTCCTTGAGAAGGTGCAGTCGGTCTTCCCTGAGGAGGTGACCCTTGTATGCTCACGTCTTCACTTTCGGAAATCCTATGCTCTGTCTCACTTCTTCAGATAAAAACTGTCCTAAGGAAAAAAAAATCTATATGTAGAAAAAACTTCAGTAGCCCAGTCTTTAAGCAAACACACACTTCCATAAACACACACAAAACCAAAACACAAAATATACTTTGGAGAGAAGTCCTTCATTCTTCTCTTTAGATTCTTCAAAGCTCTTCTTTTAGACCAAGAGTTCTGTTTTTCAATTTAATTTTTATGTGTATAAAATCAAGGAGTACAAGTGTAGTTTTGTGTAGCGGTTAAGTCTGGGCTTTTAGTGTAACCATCATCTACATAATGTACATTGTACTTGTTAAGTAATTTCTCATCCCTTGATCTCCTTTCACTCACCCACCCTTCTGAAGCTCCAGTGACTATTATTCCACACTCTATGTCCATGTGTACACATTGTTCAGCTTCCACTTATGAGTGAGAACATGTGGTATTTGACTTTCTGTTTCTGAGTTATTTCACCTAAGACAATTGCCTCCAGTTTCATTCATGTTGCTGCAAAAAGCACGATTTCATTCTTTTTATGGCTGGATATTATTCCAGTATATATATAAAGCACATTTTCTTTAATCATCCATTGATTGACACTTAGTTTGATTCCATATCTTCGCTATTGTACATAGTGCTCTGATAAACATATGAGTGCAGGCATCATTTTAATGTAATGATTTCTTTTCCTTTGAATAGATACCCAATAGTGGGATTGCTGGATTGTATGGTAATTCTCTTTATAGTTTTTTGCAAAATCTTCATACTGTTTTTCATAGAAGATGTACTAATTTACATGCCTACCAATGATATATAAAAATTTCCTTTTGTCCTCACCAAGTTATTTTTTGACTTTGATATTCACTGGTTCAAGACAATATCTCATTGTGGTTCTAATTTGCATTTCTGTGATGACTCGTGATGTTGAGCGTTTTTCATATGCTTTTGGGTCATTTGTATGTCTCCTTTTGAGAATGACTGTTCATGTCCTTTGTCCACTTTTTCTTAGGTTTGTTATTGTTGTTGTTGTTTGAATTCCTTGTAATTTCTGGATATTAATCGCCTGTCAGATCTAGAGTTTGCAAATACTCTCTCCCATTCTGTAGGTTGTTCACTCTGTTGGCTATTTCCTTTGCTGTGCAGAGGTTTTGGTTTAATAAAGTCTTGTTTGTCTATTTTTGGTTTGTGCTTTTATAGTTTTAGTCATAAGCTCTTTGTCTTTACCAATGTCTAGAAGAGTTTTCCCTAGGTTTTCTTCCAGTGCTTTTATAGTTTTAGGTCTTACATTTAACTCTTTAATCTATCTTGAATTGATTTTTTTTATATGTGAAAGAAAGAGGTCTTTTGCATATAGCAATCCAATTTTCTCAGCACTATTTATTGAAAAGGGTGCCCTTTCCCTAGTTTATGTTTTTGTCGACTTTGTAAAAGATCAATTGACCGTAGATATGTGGCTTTACTTCTGGGTTCACTATTCTGTTCTATTGATCCATATGTCTATTTTCATACAGTACCATGCTCTTTTGATTATTATAGCCTTGTAGTATAGTTTGAAGTCAGTTAATGTAATGTCTCCATTTTGTTCTTTGTACTTAGGATTGCTTTAGCTATTTGTGCTCTTTTTTGATTCCATATAAATTTTAGGGTTGTTTTTTCTAATTCCATGAAAGATGAAAGTATGTTTCTAGGAACTGCACTGAATCTGCAGATTGCTTTGGGTAGCATGGTCATTTTAATGATAGTAATTCTTCCAATCCATGAGCATGAGAAGTTCTTCCATTTGTTTTTGTCATCTACAATTTCTTTTATCATTATTTTATTGTTTTTCTTGTAGAGATCTTTCACCTTCTTGGTTAAATGTATTCCTTGGTTCTGAGTTTCTTTGTTTGTTTGTTTTTTGCTACTCTAAGTGGCACTGACTTCTTGATTTGGTTATTGGTGTATATAAATACTACTGATATTTGTTTGTTGATTTTGTATTCTGAAACTTTACTAAATTTATTTATCAAATCTGAGAGTCCTTGGAGGAATCTCCAGGGCAGGCATGTCCAATATTTTGGCTTCCCTGGGCCACATTGGAAGAAGAATTGTCTTAGGCCACATATAAAATACACTAACATTATCCGAAGCTGATGAGTTAAAAAAAAAAAAAAGGTCCATGCATAAATCTCATAATGTTTTAAGAAACTTTACACATTTTTACGGGACCTCATTCAAAGTTGTCCTGGGCCACATATGGCCTGTGGCCCACAGGTTAGATAAGCTAGCTTTAGGATTTTCTAGGTATAAGATCATACTGTCAGTGAACAGAGATTATTTGACTTACACTTTTTCAATTTGGATATCTTTCATTTCTTTCTCTTGCCTGGTTATTCTGGCTATGACTTCCAGTATTATGTTGAATAGGAGTGGCAAAAGTGTACATCTTTGTCTCATTCTAGTTCTTAGAAGGAATGTTTTCAACTTTGTTCTGTATGATATTTGCTGTGGGTTTGTTGTATATGGCCTTTTTATTTTTAAGTATGTTTCTTTTATGCCTAGTTAACTGAAAGTTTTTATCATGAAGAGATGCTGAATTTTATCAAATGTTTTTTATGCATCTGTTGAGATGATTATATGTTTTTTGTCCTTACGTCAGTTTATGTGATGGATCACATTTGTTGATTTGCATATGTTGAACCATCCCTGCATTCCTGGAATAAAACACATATGATCATTGTGTTTTATCTTCTTGATGTACTGTTGGATTCTGTCTGCTGGTATTTTGTTGAGGATTTTTGTATCTATGTTCACGAGGGATATTGTAGATCAAGAGTTCTTAAGATCACTTTGAAAGGACGCTTTTTGATAATCTAATGAAATCTATACACATTTTGCCCAGGAAACTGCCCATGAGCCTACACAGGCAATTCTTTGTGTAGCCTTAGTGTTTGTACAGATTCTTTGAAGTCTTCCATGGATTCAGATAAAGACCTCTATTTACAATAATAATGATGATAGTTAGAGCTATAATTTTTGAAAACTTACCAGGTAGTTTGCTAAAATCATAATGTTTATTATTTAATCTAATCCTCACAAAATGATCATATATAACTATTGTCATCCCAGCAGCTTGCTGCAGATGAGGAACCTAAGGCTCTGAAAGGAAAAGTGAGGTCATGGACTAATTAGTGGCAGAGCCATGGTGTGCCTTAAGATTCACAGTAAAAGTCATCATGCTCTACATCCTCTACCTTTTCTTTTTTAACTTTGTATTTTGACATGCTTTTAGATTTACAGCAGAGAAATAAGATAGTACAAGACTTCTCATATACCCTTCGCCCAGCTTCCCCTAATGTTAGCAGCTCACATAATGCTGCCTCCCTTATCAGAACAACAAAAAATTATACCAACCAACCTAATTAAAAGGAAGGCAAAAGGAATTGCTGTATAAGCAGGCACAAAGGTGACATGCACAGCTATCTTAGTTTGCAGGCAGAATGTCCAGAACAACTGAATTATCTGTGAAGTTTAACTGAACAATGACAGGATATTTGGGATTCCCCATAAAATCAAGAAAAGCTTAATGAGATTCTGTATTATCTTTAAGAGTTTTTAAAAATTATCAGAACACTCCTTTGCTGACAGTTTTGGGGCCCAGGATAGAAGGAGGCCTGGTAGTATCTGGGAGGGAGGAATAGAATAGCAGAGAAGCTGTAGAGTATTAGAAAAGTCAAGAGTGTTGGTTTTGGAAAGGAGGCCGCTGGAATGCAGCTTATTAACTCTGTAACCTTTGGCATGTTACTATTGTCTTTGTGACTTCATTTTTGCATGTATAAAATGGAAATAACAATGGTACTATCTCAGAGTGTTGATGAGAAAGTCGATTGAGTTAATTGGGCATTTTGAACAGTGGCTGAAAAATAGTCAGTCCTCAATAAATTTTAGTAAAAATTATAGTAATATTATCTATAATATATATTACATATATTATCATAGAAATATAGTAGCTTATTGTGAACACTCTTAAAGTCCAGTATAAGTTCCTTTGTAATATCCATTTTTTCCCCAGTGGATTTCTAGGAAGTCCACTGGGATAGGCATCCCATTACTACATCTTTTTTTAATTCATACTTCCCCTTTCACCATTGAGCCATTATTCTCTCACAACGCCTGGTTCTGTGTGAAGAATAGACACACATTCTTCAGCGTGGAGAATCTATAAGATAGAGTAGACTCTCTTTTGTTTATTGATTTTCTCTTAGACTAGCTTTAATATGTTATAAGACTAAAAGAAACTGTGTCACTCAGATGAGGATGTCATGCAATGAAGGGCATGAAGGTGACCTTGCCACTCTGTTGCCCTGTATAGTTTTTCGATCTTCAGAACAATGGGTTCTGCTCCTTTCTTCAGTAGTTGTTAGATAGAGCTGAGTGGAAAGGGTGGCTGTATCAGAGCACCCCAAAGTCCAGTCACATGGAATGTGGAGCAGAGACTATGCTACATCTTCACCATGTTCTCATCTGACTGCACCATCTGGGTTTTCCAAGCTTGAAATCTAGGGCTTCTAGGTTAAGGTCTATGGGAAATGGCTTACTCTTCCCTGATGTTGCAGGAGAATGAGTACCAGTCTCTCTCAAAGAAAAAGCATCACTGACTCCCCAATACTGGGTGTTGGTCATTCTCTCCATTTTCTTGCCTGGTTTGCTAATTCCTCACTGAAGAAGGACAGGATTCCTCCCTGGTCATGTTTTTGTTAAGGACCACAAAGAGTCTGAAGAGTCCCAAGTTTATACAACCCCAAATCTTATAAGGAGGCTTCTAGCAAACATGCCCAGCCTCTGATCTGAAGGTCCCATTATCTTTACTACCCTCGTCAGGAAACAGATATTCTCTCTTCCTTGAAGGGAGACACCATTTCCATCTTCAAAGGCTGTTTGCTATAGAAATGTCACTTTAAGGTATTTAGGAAATAAGCTGTCAATACCTCATCACAAGATGTACAGAAATGCAAAAGATCCATCAAGAAATATCTTCCAACACTTTTTCAAGGTGCAATTGGCTAACTAGGTAATAACTGGTACAGACTTAAGGTTGTAGTTTCAAGGGAGAGATCTCCAGAGGGTTTCCTTGGGATAAGTCCAGGCATGATGGAGCAATAAGCAGGTGGGGAAGCTCTTACTTCGTAGGGCTAATGTTGAGAACCATTGGCTTCTTACTGAGTATCTAAAACCTCCTAAGCTTGGGGCAGGTTGTATTAATTCATCCTAGTTCATGTGTTCTGGGTCCTTTAATCCACACCTCACAATCAGAGAGGCACGTTCACATATGGCTTGACTATGAGGAATTCATAGGGATGTTTTCAATGCCAGCTCTGAAACCACTGCTCTCCGGCAGAATTATTCATCTTGAAGAACTTCTCAACCTTTTAAAATTACGTCTCCACAAGAAGTCTTTTTAGATATGTATATTTTTCTAATCCCTCCTACTCAATGCCATAAAATTTTGACACCAGAGATGCAGTATATCTGTTTATGTACCATGGCCCTTTAGAGGGACACAAACAATTGTAATACAGTTTTCTTGTGCACCCAAGAACCAATTTTGATCTCCATACCTCATCAATGTGGTGATGTCATCCACACTGAAAATGCATGATCCAGAAAACTCTCGCATTAGTCTAGGTTCTCTGAGAAACAGATACCAAGACCGGTTAAACATGTAAGAATTTTATTAGGAGAAATATCTGTATGAAAGTGTATGAAGGGAGGCAGTCAGCTAAGGTATGTTTCTAGGCTCAGATCATTGAGGCCCCACTGTCTGTGGTAGCTGAATGTGGACTCAACATCATTCACAGCTAATTGGGGTATATAAATACCTGAGACTTGCTCTCCAGCTCTGCTGAACATACCTCTCCCTGTTTTAGGTTCCACTAACCTCATGGAGAAGGCACTGGAATCCCTCTGATGGAGTGGGCTTGGGCGGACATGTAGAATAGCACCAAGAGCTACTTAAGGCTCAACGGGTTCTACGGTGAGGTCCCAGCCATTTGTCCAATGACACTTGCACCTCCAAAGTTTTCCATAGTGCCATCTTTCATGAAGGCTTTCTCCCTCTCTAGAAGTAAAGATGAGGACTCCCTTGACAAAGGAGACACCAGGAATCTGCCTAAGAAGTTTACTCTTTACTTGTTTTTGGAGAAACTTAAAAATTTACTTCTATACAGTACCTTCTGCTTCTCCTCCCCGTTCTGGTTCCCCTTGCTGTTTGTTTCTCTGATTGTGGGCAACTTCTGTTCTCTACCACCTGGATGAATTGAAATAACAGGGCGAATACCTTAGGTTTCTCAAAATGCATGACGTGGGTGACCGAGCTGAGGTTTCTAAGATTCCTACCAGCACTTGTTCAAGCGTTGCAAAATGTATCTCACCTCATGGCACCCTCCCCTCTTCAGTGAGGTAAAAATATTTCTAACCTCATCAAAAGCTGGGCTTCCATCCTTTTTCTGCCAGGTGGTCAATAATTTAGCACAGGCTTCCTCAGCAGTTTCCAATCTGCCAAAAAATCACTTTAGAGCAAGGAGCTGCTTAAGTTTCATGACTTTTACTCCATGTGCGACCGCTAAACTTGCCATAATCCCCTGCATTCCCTAACCTCAGAGACATTTTGTTCCTGTAACAGTTACCTGTTATGTTTAAACTATAATTCAGATTCCTTATCCACTGGGACCGACTGCATCTACATTGATCATTTTAAAACCCTGAACTTGATATTTCAGGCAATTCAAGTCCAATTGCATGGCTTCCCCTATCTCTGTCAACCCGAAATCCTGAAGAGAATGGGTCTGGATCTGATCTGGGCTTAGTACATCACTGATGGATCATTTATTTTCTGAAGTAATGGAAAGTTAAAAAATTATTTGTAGGATATTTACCATTTGGTAGCATAACTTTAAAGAATGATATTATTTTAAGCAATCTCTTTTCCACAAGGGTCAGAATAAGATAGAACTGTGAGAAGCTGAGGGGGAAAAGAACTATGTTTAAATGTAGTATGCCATATTTGTCCCTTGCTGAGCCTGGAATTCTCACCTGGGGACAAAGAAGTGGATTGCTTTGACATGGCCTTTTCACACAGCATAAAAGAATCATGCCACCAGAGCGGTCCTGGGGAAAATGGGGCAGTCCTAGAAGGGAAGAGGAATTCCCCTTGGATTGATTGGTTTAAAAAGCTAAACCTTCCAAATATGCTAGCTTAGAGGAACCTCTGAACTGGGTATGTCTGAAAGATAAAATTAGAGTCTTTGCTTTACACAAGTTTCTCTTGTTCATAAAGAGGAAGTTCAGTGCCAGGAAATATTACATCACTGCATGAGTTAGGAATGTATTTAGCAGCAAGTAATAGAAAATTTGACTGAGTGGTTTAAGCCATATGATATATATGTTTACTTAATAATAAATCTATAGGCATTGGATTTTAAATGGGTACAGCACCTCCAAGCTAGAGCTGGTGAATCTGTCTGAGATTTTCTTGCCAGTCTCTTGATGTTGCCAAGTGACTGCTTCAACCCTGGTTATAAAATCTTCACATGACTGAGCCCAAAGGTAGGAATTAGGAGAATGATCAGAGCAGTGAGAGAGAGCAAGGAGTGAGCAAAACAGCAAGTGAGAGACGGTTCTTCCTGTGACCCTCTCATTTCATCTGGGAGAAAAATCTTTCCTGGAAGCTCCCCAGCAGACTTGATCTTCCATTTCACTGGTCTCAATTGAGCCAATATTATCCCTCGATCAATCACTCACAGAGGTGATGGTACCCAGATGCTTGACTGAGAACAACCATAGTTCATCTCCTGGGACCTGGCACATTTCCATTTGAACAAAACGGAGCATTGTTAGCAAAGAAGAAATGAAGCAAAAAGCAGTGTTTGCTATAACTTTAGAGGCAGAATCGATAGTCAGCTGATGCATGATGCTGGTGTGTATTTCTGGACTTGGCAATGCATTCCCTTACCCTTTGTTAACTGTTTTGAAAATTATACCTAAATAAAAGAACTTTGGGGATAATCTATCCCAAATTCCTACATGCCGTTCCCCCGACAAAAATAATTATTGCACTGATGTCAGTTAGGGTATGTGTAGTATCCTACTGTAGAAAAACGAATACCCTCCAAGCTATGTGGAGATCAGGACGGGGTCTTCCCCCTTCATTTCCCCAGTGCCTTTGGCACACAAGAGACACTTTAAAAATGTTTTCTGCTTGAATTAATGGGATGAACCCTCATATTATAGAAGAGCAAACATAGACTCACTGAAGAGAAATGGTAAATTTAAAGTCATTCTGCTAGTTATGCCCAGAACCAAAACCACAAGTTGGTTCTTCTGACTTATGATTTGATTTTCATTTGCCAATTTTCACATGCTACTTATCCAAAATAAGACATATATACAGGTTTTTTTTTTAAATGTACCCCAAAAAATCAGCTTCTCAGAAAAAAACTATGAAGCTGGAGACCTAGGAAGCAGTTATCTCACCTATGATTGCAAGGGGAGCTGGAGAGATAATGGAAGACATGATCTTGAAGACATAAATGGCCATAAGAAGTGGAAGCTGCAGATGGGACTTATTTCAGGACGGGAAAGAAATGGTTTTCTTCTAGGAAGAGCTCTGTCCCTCATTTCTATCTGATCCCAACTGCTGTGCAGGAAGACTTGAGCTACCCCTTCTGACCAGCCTCTCTACTCTCTGAGTTGACCATCATGTTTAATATTTTTTAATGACTTCCTGAAACATGTGAACTATCTATCAGTTCTCCTAATTCAGAGGGTGGTAATGAGGGATGAGAAGGACTCTACATAGTCCTGTGTCCTTTTCAAACTCTCTCCCATTGCCAGAATGACACTTGTTTTATAAGACCACAGATAATAAGCATTTTTAATGTGCCATCTCGACAGTCACAAAGTCAACAAAACATGGGGGTCTAGACACGGGTAATGTCTAAGTTAAAATCTCAGCTCTACTATCTACCGTGCATTATTTTTTAAAAAGCTGCTTAACCACTTTATGCCACAGTTTCCTTTTTTTTTATTTTTCGTAAAATGAGAATAAAGATAAGAAACTTATGAGAATGTGAGGATTATACTACCTGTTCATGTTCAAAGTATTAGAAGAATATGTGGCATTTAGGAAAAGTAAAAATAGTATTACTTAGGAACACTATTTCATATTTCGTCATATTTATCTTGGAATTACCTTCATAATACAAAACACAAAAAACATAAAAATAACTATCTTATTTACCAAGATGAATAATAGTTCTTTTTAATTTTTGTACATTAAACAAACAAAATTCTACATAACCAATACAAAGATGGTTACCGTATACCATTTTATACTTGTGTTGTTTTGGGTTTTTTGTTTTTTGCTAGCTTGTTTCTTTTTTTTCTTCTTCTTCTTTTTTTAAATCAGGGTCTCACTCTGTCACCCAGGCTAGAATGTGGTGGCACAATCATAGCTCATTGCAGCCTCAACCTCCTGGGCTAAAGGAATCCTCCTGCCAATACCTCCCAAGTAGTTAGGACTACAGGCATGCACCACCATGCCCAGCCAACTTATTTTTCATAGAGAAGAGGTATCAGTATGTTGCCCAGGCTGACCTCAAACTCCTAGCCACATGGGATCCTCCTGACTTGGCCTCCCAAAGCACTGGAATTATGGGAATGAGCCGCCATGCCCATCCAGATTCCTATCCTAAATTTTCATGGCAAATCACTTGTGGTCTCTGCTAAATGAGGCCTTAGCTAGGGTGACTTAAATAGCTGGGGTCTGTAATAAACTCAGGCCTTCTTTCTACATATCTGATACCTAGGCTAGCATTACTTGGAGACTTTAAATACGTGCACACAGCATCTCCATGTGGCTGGAGCATCTCTTAGTTGAGTTTCTGGGTTCTGACAGGGAGGCGCCTAATTGAATCAGATGAAAACTGTTTGGCTTTTTATGACTTATCCTTCCGCCATTCTCACTTGACTGAAGCAATCATAACCTCATACGTCTGATCCCCTGGAAGAAGTGGAATTATTGCACATTAGTAAAAAAAAAGAAAAAAAAAAGAAAAAAAGAGGCTAGGCATGGTGACTCACACCTGTAATCCCAGCACTTTGGGAAGCAGAGGCAGGTGGATTAGGTCAGGAGATTGAGACCATCCTGGCCAACATGGTAAAACACTGTCTTTACTAAAAATACAAAATTAGCTGGATGTGGTGGCACATGCCTGTAATCCCAGCTACTCGGGAGGCTGAGGCAGGAGAATCCCTTGAACCCGGAAGGCAGAGGTTGCAGTGAACTGAGATTATGCCACTGCACTCCAGCCTGGTGACGAAGCAAGACTCCACCTCAAAACAAAACAACAAAACAAAAACTGATTTTCTCAGTTTCAAGGTTGTAAGCCTTATATATTTCAGGGGTATCTCTAACTTTTATGATTGTTGATCCTGAAATAAACATGACCTACTGTGATATATCTCAGTGTTTCCCTGTGGAGAACAGACTGTCAAGATGTTATCCTTCTGTTCCCAAATGGTAACATTCCAGGATTTTATTCCTTTTTCTCTCCCCTGTGGTTATCAGTCAAGTTTCTTTGGGTCTTCAAGAAACAACTAGTGCATCAGGGGATAAGATACTTTCCATAAATGCAGGCTTCACTCTAGGACCACAGCATAGCATGCTTTGGAACACATTCTTTTTGTCTGTTTGTTTTGAGACAGAGTCTCGCCTTGTCGCCCAGGCTGGAGTGCAATGGCACAATCTCGGCTCACCGCAACCTCCTTCTCCTGGGTTCAAGAGATTCTCCTGCCTTAGCCTCCCGAGTAGTTGAGATTACAGGCACCCACCACCACGCCTGGCTAATTTTTGTATTTTTAGTAGAGATGAGGTTTCACCATATTGGTCAGGCTGGTCTTGAACTTCTGACCTCAGGTGATCTGCCTACCTAGGCCTCCCAGGAATGCATTCCTTTCCTCAGTTAACGCTGACATTTGGCAGCCACCATTCCCTGAAGCTTCTGCGCCCAGAGCCTGTGCCTCAGCCCTCAAATGCCGTAGACCCTGCTTGTTCCCTTTCAACCTCACCTTTGCTCATTCCTCTCTGCTGGGATGAGCAATTGCTGCCTTCTCACACCAGGGATGGCTTCCATCTGGCCAGAACTGTACATGGAGTCCTGATTCATGTGAAGAAGGACTTCTGGGAGCCTATTTTAAATGTAGTACCTTTTTACCATCTTGGGAAGACTGCAAGGTGAGGTTCGCCTCAGTTCCCCAAGCTTATTTCTGAAGTGCACTGAGGTTTCTAAGCACCCTCTTCAAGGCAACTCCTTTACTATCAAAGGCGCACCGGTTGCCAGCCATCCAGCCTCCCGGCTAGAGCTTGGGAAGGGCTGCCATGTCAAAGCCACCCACCGTGAAACCAGTTCCCTCGTTCCCAGCTTTGCTCTTTCTCCAGTGACAGGCTTAATGTTTCCCCACCTGCTGTTTTGAAAAAAATAACTAAATAAACCCAAAGGAGAATTCAACAGTTTTAGGGAGGATGCCAGAATGCCAAAAAGAAAGGATTCATTCCTAAAAGAGAAATTCTGGAGCACCAGGAGTACATGCTACAGACCCCAGTTATAGAACCCAGGGTGTAAGCCATTTTTCTATGAAGCAGTTTGGGTTTGTTTTGCTTTTGGTTTAGTTTGGTTTATTTTTTTCCTAGTGAGTTCTGTCTCCATAGGTTTTTTTTTTTTTTTCTGTAAGATAGGGGTTCTGCTGACACTGTTTTGCTTGAAGGGAGGTGGGGACAGCTGAAACTCTGGTTAGCAGTTCTTATGCACAAAAGTTAACAGATTTGTCCCACGGCAGTTGACTCCTGCTGCCAGGGTTGGCTGGGACTGCAGAGTAGCGACTGCAGAACTCCAGGCCCCCGGCTTCGGTTTCCAAATGGGATCCTGCCGCGGGCAGCAGAGCTGCTGCCTTTTGTCAGGCCCTCCTGGTGCACTCTTTACAGATAAGTGGGCTGCAGCTCCTGCCAGATGGGCTGCTGATGCTGCAGCTGCCCCAAGTGAGCAGCAAACTCAAAAAAAGAAAAAAGAGCTGATGGAAATGGGTGCGCTGAGTAAATGCACCTGTCTTGGGGCGAGCAGCCCGTTGTTTGTCTGGGGAAGCTCCCTGGGGCTTAAGTACATATTGATGGAAGCCAAACAGAATGTCTGAGAAATCTTGCCTCCTGAAGTCAAACTATGCCTGCTCTGAACATAAGGTGTTGAGCATTTCATCCCACCCTCTTGGGGATCAAATTCTGTGACTGTTTGGTGGGGTAATTACAAATGTGGACTCCGGAGTGAGATTGGGTTGGAATGCCCTCTGACACTTGATAATTGCAAGAACTCAGGCAAGTTAATGAACTCTGCTAGGTTTCAGTTTCCTTATTTGTAAATCTGGGAGGCTAATATCCATCTTTGAGGATTTTTATCGTAATTAAATGAGAAAACACATGCACAGCACTTTGCATGGTGCCTGGTAAAAAGAACATGAGTATCGCAGTCGGACAAATCTGCGTAGTAGTCCTGGCTTGACTACCCACCAGCAGTTTGAGCTGGGGAAAGACATGATCTCTGGTAGCCTCAGTTTATTCATCTGTTTAATGGCTTCACAACCATTTTCTAATTGGTTGTTATTAAAATTAAATGACAATTTATGAACGTGGGGAAAGCACTTATGAGAGACTCATTCATGCTGATTTCACCTTCCTTTGTCTGCCACCATGTGCTCTGGCTTATTTGGGGCCTGTGGAGGGAGTAAGTGCCCCGCCCACCATCATCGATTTATCAGGGCCAATAAGGACTTGCCTGCCAGGACCTTGCTGGGGATTCTATGCATCCAGTTCACTGAAGTCAGGAATGGATTTTTCCACCTGAAGTGATGAGAAGAAAAAGTGCATTAATGTGGAGCCTCCACACGATACAGTTCACAAAGACCAGTAACCAACCCTGAAAGGTGCAAGCCCAGGATTTATACGTGTGATAAGTCACAGCTTTACCTACCTTTTTCTAGACCACCACAATGAGCTGAAAAAAGAACGTGTGAAAGTCATTTCCCTCTCTTTAAAAATCTGGACCTACACTGTAGAATATAAAATAGCCAGTAAGCTATTTCTGAAGGAAAGATGCACTTGAGTAAAAGAGAAAAGAGATAGAAGCAAAAGAAAAAGCAAACAAAGGGGAATTCAAGAGCTGCAGCTAAAACAGAATACGACAAAGAAAGTTCACATTGTGGGTGCCAATGATTTAATTAGCACAGCAGCAAGGGAAGGGGGACAGGGAAGGAAAAGAGAAGGAACTGGGTCGGGGGACACCTCTTTGCACCTCTCACCTCCTTACTCAAGAGATCAGCTCTGGAATGTAGAGACCACCTGGTAAAGCGCCCGGCAGTCACAAGGTCTTTTTTCCGTGTGCTGGTACCAAGTCTGCTGGGCACTCCAGCAGGCCTGAAATGACCTGAGTGAACAGCCTCAGGTATACCCAATGTCTTTGTGCCACTGAGGTAGGAGGTAGAGGGTAGGAGACATCCATGATGACTTAATTCTGTGACTAAACCTCAGTTGAGGATGGAAGAGATGGAACATGTGCTTGGGGAGGGAGCCAGGATAATGATGAAAGCTGTGACACTGGGGCATCCTAAGGTTGTCATGGTCAAAGGCCAAGCTCCGAGAGCACAGGACATCTGGGAGTCTATCACCACTACTATTTACATCGGATGCTTTGGTATACCCAAGGTTCAGTAGTTAGGTAAAGAGAGCTGCAAGAATTATTGCTTATATTTGTTAAATGGGAAAAACAAGTATGGTCATTATTCGAATCAGAGAATTAGTGACAGAAGGAATCTTGGTTATATATGCTCTCCAAAGGAACTGATCATGGCTCACCATAAACTCAGAGATCCATACATGCCAAAGCTGTTAGCACAGGCTGAAAAGATGAATGGGACAGAACAAAAGAGAGAGAGAGAAAAACCCAAACCCCAAACTCCTCTTTAAAATCTGCAACAACAGAAGCTTCAGCTCCTAGCAACGGAGACAAAGGAAAACCAATGACCTTTAAGATCACCAAATCCAATCCCCTCATTTTATGGATTAGGAAATGAAGATCTATATTATTTTTAAAAGCTTTTCATCAATGAAATGTGTTTCTGTAGTTTCTGTAGCTAAGCATGGAATTATTTCCACTTTAATGTTTGAGATTGATTTTTTTTTCAAATGAGCTTTTTCATGAGGTACGGCTGACCTCCCAGAAACCAATTATGCATCAGAGCGGTGCAGAATGCTACATGAAAAGTTAACCTTCAAGGAGCTATAACACTTCACACAACAAGAAAACTGCGCCTTTACTCTGAGTACCATTCTCCGGACCATATGCAAGCCACATACTCTAGAAGCCCTTTCTGCTGCCTTGAGTCAAATCATCCCCAATGCCTTTCATCTGTTTTATCATTCTCATGGCAGCCTTGAGCTCCCCCTAGGTGTCCACTTTTGCTCATAATTGCTGGATTTAGGGAAAAGTGAGAGGGACTGAACCAAATCCGCTGACTCGATATTGATTATATGCTGAAACTTTCCCCAGGCATGAGGGAGTCCATCTAGTGAGCCACCAGACAAATCAGCAATGTACCTTAGAGCAGATGATCATGAGATGATTCAAGCACATTACATTTATTGTGCACTTTATTTCTATTATTATGATGTTGTTAAACATATAATAAAATAATTATAAAATTCACCATAATGTAGAATCAGCAGGAACTCTGAGCTTGTTTTCCTGCACCTAGACAGTTCCATCTGGGGGTGATGGGAGACAGTAGATCATCAGGCATTAGATTCTCATAAGGAGCATGAAACCTTGATTTCTCATGTGTACAGTTCATAATAGGGTTCATGTTCCTATGAGAATCTAATGCTGCTGCTAATCTGACAGGAGGTAGAGCTCATACAGTAATGCAAGTAATAGGAGCAGCTGAAAATACAGAGGAAGCTTGACTCGCTGGCTCACTGCTCATCTTCTGCTGTGCACTCCAGTTCCTAACAGGCCACGGACTAGTACTGGTCCGTGACCTGCGGATTGGAGACACCTGTCTTAGGGAACAGACTCTTCCTACCCGATCTTTGGTGGTCTGCTAGACAGTGCTGCCTCTGGACAATTTTTGGGAAACAACAGTTGGATCATTGGAGGGCTGAAGCCTTTGAGGCAAGATAGAGGAAGCCCTGTTGTAGCACTGATATGATGGGAATTGTAGCTCTTTACTACCAACACCATGAAGAATACAATGGAGTAACAACAAGGACTCGTCATAGATTCTGCTCCCACGAGTCTCCTTACCCAAGGCACAGCATCAGATGCAACCTGTCTCACCCGCCTTTCGTTTCATCTAGTATTGCAGCAACCAGCTCTGTAAGATTGCAAACACACAGTCACAACCTGGAAGCATCCCAGCTTACCCCTGTGCTAACTTCCTCTTGCTTCTCAGTTCACGGTTTCTCTACTCAGCATCATGCATGGGTGACTTGTGGAAACAGACCTTAACTAGTAAAGAATGGGGCCGGATTATAGCACTTCTTGGTGGATGGTCCTCAAGGTCAGAGCAACATGTCAGATTTAATGATGATGGTGTCATCAATGACTTTTGGACTGTCTCTCTCTCCTTCTGTGTTACATTCTCCTTACCATTCTGTTGTGTGGAGTTCCCTGTGAATGAAAAGCATAAAAGCCTCTGCTTCAGGCTCGGTTTTCTGGGAGCCCAGGCATAGACAGGTATTCACCTTCAAGGACATTTCTCCTGCTTTCAATTAAATTGGATTCAGCTTTCTGGTCTGCCTCACTGAGGGAGTGACTCAGATTCTGCAGTTGGTTTAGTTTTTAATTCTGGCCACCTAGACTGGATTTGCCTTCTTTTGACAAAAGAATATTTTTTTTCTGGCAATTTGCCTCTTCTCCACTCCTGGTTATGCAGGTCTAATGGAGCTAATTCCAATCAAGGAGTAAACATGTGGTTTGATTCCAGCCAATCTGAATGCCATATACCTCTGACTAGTGGCTGGTCAACAATGGTCATATAATCCAAAATGACCTAATGTGACATTAAAAACATATGCCAGGACTATTGGATAAGAGACAAGTTTTCTTTTCTATGGCCCTTGAAGGCCTGAACCTAGAAAATGTGATAATGGTGCTGCCACAGCCATCAGGCCAACCCAGAAGGAAAGCCATCCCAGAATGGATCCAACACCAAGAAAAAGTAGAGCTCAGAAATTTCAGGATCAGATGGCATAGCTTGACCATGCTCTTCCCTCTCATTGCTTCCCATTGAGCTATGGCTGATGCCCTAGATTTTATGTTCATTTTAGCCAATACATTACCTTTTTACTTAAACCTGTTTTGGTTGTTGCTCATTTGCAACCTAAAGAATTGGTCCCAATCCTATTGACATTTTCCCACAAGACAGAGAAAGAGGGAATCCTTCCTAAATTAGTCTATGAAGCCAGTATCACCCTAATACCAAAACCAGAAAAGGACATAACCAAAAATGGAAACTACAGACTGATATCCCTGGTGAACACACATGATAAAATCCTTACCAAAATGCTAGCTAAACAAATCCAACAATATATCAAAAAGATAATTCACCATGATCAAGTGGGTTTCATGTCAGGGTTGCAGGGATGGCTTAACATATGCAAGTCAATAAATGTGATACACCACATAAACAGAATTAAAACCAAAAATCACATAATCATCTCAATAGGTGCAGAAAAAGCATTTGACAAAATCCAGCATTCCTTTGTGATTAAAACCCTCAACAAAATTGACACACAAGGGACATACCTCAATGTAATGAAAGCTGTATATGACAAACCCACAGCCAACATTATACTGAACAGGGGAAGAAGCAGTTGAAAGCATTCCCTCTGAGAACTGGAACAAGACAAGGATGCTCACTCTCATCACTTCTATCAACATAGTAATGGAAGTCCTAGCCAGAGCATTCACAAGAGAAAGAAGTAAAGGGCATCCAAATCAGTAAAGAGGAAGTCAGACTGTCGCTGTGTGCTGATGATATGATGGTATACCTAGAAAACCCTAAAGACTCCTCCAAAAAGCTCCTAAAACTGATAAATGAATTCAGCAAAGTTTCAGGATACAAAATTACTGTACACAATCAGTAGCTCTTCTATACACCAACAGTGACCAAGCTGAGAATCAAATCAAGAACTCAACACCTTTTACAATAGCTGCAAAAAAAAAAAAACAAAAAACTTAGGAATATACTTAACCAAGGAGGTGAAAGACCTCTACAAAGAAAACTATGAAACACTGCTGAAAGAAATCATAGATGACACAAACAGATTGAAACACATTCCATGCTCATGGATGGGTAGAATCAATTTTGTGAAAATTACCATACTGACAAAAGGAATCTATAAATTCAATGTAATTTCCATCAAAACACCACCATCATTCTTCACAACTAGAAAAGACAATTCTAAAATTCATATGGAACCAAAAAACAGCCTGCATAGTCAAAGCAAGATAAAGCAAAAAGAACAAATCTGGAGGCATCACATTACCCAACTTCAAACTATACTATAAAGCCATAGTCACCAAAACAGCATGGTACTGGTGTAAAAATAGGCACATAGACCAATGGAACAGAATAGCAAACTCATAAATAAAACCAGGAACTTACAGCTAACTGATCTTTAACAAAGCAAACAAAAACATAAAGTGAGGAAAGGACATCTTATTTGACAAATGGTGCCAGGATAATTGGCAGGCCACATGTAGGAGAATGAAACTGGATCCTCACCTCTCATCTTATACAAAAACCAACTCAAGATGGATCAAGGACTTAAATCTAATACCTGAAACTATAAAAATTCTAGAAGATAACATCAGAAAAACTCTTCTGGACATTGGCTTAGGCAAAGACTTCATGATCAAGAACCAAAAAGAAAATGCAACAAAAATAAAAATAAATAGCTAGGACTTAATTAAACTAAAGAGTTTCTGCACAGCAAAAGGAACAGTAAGCAGAGTAAACAAACAGTCCCCAGAGTGGCAGAAGATCTTCACAATCTATACATCCAACAAAGGACTGATATCCAGAATCTACAACTAATTCAAACAAATTAGCAAGAAAAAAAACAAACCCCATCAAAAAGCAAGCCAAGGATAATTCTCAAAAGAAAATATACAAAAGGCCAACAAACGTATGAAAAAATGCTCAACATCACTAATGACCAGGAAAATGCAAATCAAAACCACAATGTGATACCACCTTACTCCTGCACGAATGGCCATAATCAAAAAATCAAAAAATAATAGATGTGGCATGGATATGATGAAAAGGGTACATATCTACACAGCTGGTGGGAATGTAAACTAGTACAACCACTATGGAGAACAGTGTGGAATTCCTTAAGTAACTAAAAGTAGAACTACCATTCCATCCAGCAATCCCACTACTGGGTATCTACCCATAAGAAAAGAAGTCATTTATGAAAAAAATACTTGCACATGCATGTTTATAGCAGCACAATTTGCAATTGCAAAAATATGGAACCAACTCAAATGCCCATCAATCAATGAGTAAAGAAATTGTATGTATACACACACACACACACACACACACAGACACACACACAGACACAACTTTTTATGGCTGAGTAGCATTCTATTATATATATAGTAGTATTCTATTATTATATAGTAGTATTCTATTATATATATTAAACTCATATGCTTTTCTTTTCTTTATAATTTTATCATGTTTGTATCCCTAATTTATTACAGTTTTGTATGATTTTTAACTATACATAAATGCAATGTTAGTCTTATATTCTTCCTTGACTTGCTTTTTAAACTCAATACCATACTATTATATATATGGAATACTACTCAACCATAAAGAGGCATTCCACTTTATATATATATGTATTATATATGTGTATATATACATATTATATATAAATTCCATTTATATATATATATATTCCATTTTATATCTATATAAAATATAGATATATATATATGATTTATATATATATCTCTTTCTCTCTTTCACTGTCTATATATATTTCTCTCTATATATAGAGAGAGAAAGAGATAGATATGTATATATATATATATAGAGAGAGAGAGAGAGAGAATTCCATTATATCTATATATGATGGAATATATACTATATAAACACTCAGCCATAAATATATACACACACATACATACCACAATTTCTTTATCCACTCATTGATTGATGGGCATTCTACTATTGATGGGAATACTACTCAGCCATAGAAAGGGATGACTTACTGGCACTCACAGCAACTGAGACAGAAGTGGAGACTATTATTCTAGATGAAGTAACTCAGGAATGAAAAACCAAACATTGTGTGTTCTCACTACAAGTGGGAGCTAAGCTATGGGGATATGAAGGTATAAGAATGATACAATGGACTTTAGGGATTCAGGGGAAAGGTAGGGAAGAGAGTGGGGGATAAAAGACTACCAGTTGGGTTCCGTGTATACGCTTGGGTGATGGGTACACCAAAATCTCACAGATCACCACTAAAGAACTTACTCATGTGACCAAATGGCACTTGTTCCTCAAAAACCTATGGAAATTAAAAAAACTTAAAAAAAATCTCTGCTATATTCTAAACCTTTTACTACACCTTCAGAGACAGCCACTATGTTGAAATTTGTGTTAAACTCACATGCTTTTCTTTATAATTTTATCATATGTTCTTATCCCTAATTTATTACAGTTTTGTATGATTTTTAACTACCCATAAATGCAATTTTAGTGTTTATATTCTCCCTTGACTTGCTTTTTAAACTCAATACTATACAGTAGGATTCTTTCATCCTATTGCATGTAGCTATAATGCATTTATTTTTGATGTTGTACATATATACTACCATTTTTTTCTTCTTTTGGTGAGAATGTTTATTTCCAGGTTTGTTTGCATTATTGATATTACAAACAACTGTGACATGGACACTCTGGTACGTGTATCCTTGTGTACGTATGCAAAGATTTCTTTAGGGTTTATACCTAGGAGAAAAGTCTTTCTGTTACAGTTTACCTGCACTTTCAAATTTACTAGATAAGTAAAAATTGTTCTTTAGTTTTCTTTTTTACTAATGTACACTCCCACAAACCATGAATAAGCATAGATTTTTCATAATTTCTCCAAAACTTGATATTATCAGACTTTGCTCTTTGCCAGTAATAATGGCTATAAACTTGTATCTCATCATGTGATTTCAACTTACTTTTATTTTTCTAATTGGGAACGATATTGAAATCATAACTACATTACAAGAATTTCATCAATGTTTCCTCTGAAGGTAAAAATTATATTCTGTATTAATCATCTTTCCTTTTAAAGTGAGCACTAGACCAATTTATTTAATTAATTAATGAGAAACTAAGTAACATAGTGAATCCTTTTAAAGAGAATTGGAGAGTGACCATTTGTAATCATTAAAAGAATGCTTAAATGAGATGGTTAATTTTCATACATAATTAGTTAACACGTACAGTGTAATAAAACTGCAACTACAGCAGAGAGGCCAGATTGTTAGAAGGAAAACTAAGAAACAGAAATAACTTCATCATCAACAAACTAGACGTCCACCCAGAGGCCCAATCTGAAAGTCAACAACTACAGAGACATCAGGAGGATAAAAACACAAAGATGGGAAGAAATTAGTGCAAAAGGGTGAAAACACCTGAAAGCAGAACACCTCTCCTCCAACAGGGGATCACAACTCCTCGCCAGCAAGGGAACAAGGCTGGACAGAGACGGAGTGTGATGAAATGACTGAATCAGGCTTCAGAAGGATAATAAGAAATTTCTGTGAGCTAAAAGAACATGTTCTAAACCAATGCAAAGAAACTAAGAACCTTGAAAAAAGATTTGATGAAATGCTAACGAGAATGGACAACTTAGAGAGGACTATAAGTGAATTGATGGAGCTGAAAAACACAACACAAG
>CAUYQU010069895.1:0-17514 GCA_963574635.1 Cheracebus regulus
AGGAGTCTGTGCGACTTCTCCGGCCCCTCCTGTCCGGACCGCAGAACCTCACCCGGGAGCCTGAATAAATTCTCTTGCATTGGATTATTTTGGTGCTGGCCTCAGTTTCTTCGTTTTATCCTCGGAAACAGACCTCACAGGGAGAAAATGAAGAGTTAGGAAAAATAAATTAATCTACCATATTACTAAAGAAAAAATTAGTGTCCTGGAAGTTATAAGAAAAAGAAAAACAAGTGGAAGTATTAAAAGAAGAGATGTGTAACTAGATTTCCAATTATTCCAAAATAACTTTACATGATTTCCAATTATTCCAATGCAACTTTAAAATAATAAAATTACAATTCATAATTCAAAAACTATAATTTTTTTTACCATTACAACTTTTGGAAAAATATTATAAAACTAGAATTATAACATACCAAATGCATACACAACATATAGCCTATGTATGTTTTATATAATTATATACGTATATATTTATTAAGCACATAAATAGAATAAGAAAATATAATCTATGTAACAAAAGATAGAACAGAAAATTAAAAAAGCAAACGGAGTTTAAAAACATTAGATGATATAAAAAGTATAAATATAACACCAATTACAATTAAAAATGGATTAAACTATAATTCAAGGCACAGAAATTTTATTTGTAAAAACATAATATATAATATTTTGTCTGCCTTTAAAATAAAACAACAGAGTTTAAAAACAAGTTAAAAAATTCAAAACAAATGATCAAAATAAATTATTATTATGTCAATAATAGTCAAAATTAAAATGATAAAGACAAAAAGATTGCATTGTCAAAAAAAAACAGAGATTAACAAGATATAATTAACAGTCATTTTCAAATGTTTAATAATTTGTCCTTAGCTATACAAAACTATTCTCAGAAATATGGAAGGGAATAAAAAATTTCAAAACCTGTAGTTTCTGAATTTAACAAATTTATTTTAAAATAAGCATTTTAAAATTTGTTGTTTGTAAAACAAAGTAAATAACATATCACATAACATTTATCATCTTAACATTTTTAAGTGTACAGTACAGTAGTATTAACTATACAGGCATACCTCAGAAAGATTGTAGGCTCAGTTTCAGACTACCACAATGAAGCAAATATTGCAATAAAGTGAGTCACACAAATGTGTTGGCTTCCCACTACAAATAAAAGTTATGTTTATACTACACAGTAGTCTAGCAAGTATGCAATTGTATTACATCTAGAAAATGTATATACCTTAATTCAAAATATTTTATTGCTAAAAATTACTAACCATCATCAGAACTTTCAGCAAGTCATCATATTTTGGCAGGTGGTGGGTGTTGCCTTGATGTTGATGGTTGCTGACTGATCAATGTGGCGATTACTAAAGGTTGGAATGGCTGTTGCAATTTCTTACAATAAAACAATGAAGGTGCTGCACTGATTGACCCTTCTTTTTATGAAAGATTTCTATGTAGCATGTGATGTTGTTTGATAGCATTTTACCCACAGTAGAATTTTTTCAAAATTGGAGTCTATGTTCTCAAACTCTGCCACTTCTTTATTAACAAACTTTCTGTAGTATTCTAAATCCTTGTAGTATTCTAAGTTCAACAATGTTCATAACATCCTCACCAGGAATAGATTTCATCTCAAGAAACCACTTTATTTGTTTATCCATAAACAGCAGCTCCTTATTTGTTGCAGTTTTATCAGATTGCTGCAATTTAATCACTTCTCTGTCTCCACTTCTAATTCGAGTTATCTTGCTCTTTCTACAACATCTGCAGTTACTTCCTCCACTGAAGTCTTAAACTCCTCAAAGTCATTCATAAGAGTTGGAATTAACATCTTTCAAACTTCTGTTAATGTTGATATTTTGACCTCTCCCACAGATAACAAATGTTCTTAAAGGCACTTAGAATACTGAGTTTTCCCAAAACTATTTCAATTTGTTTTGCCCAAATTTATCAAGGAAATCACTCTATCTGTGGCCACTATAGCCTTACAAAAAAATATCTTTTAATAAGAATTGGAAGTGAAAATTACTGGTTGAACCATGGCTGCAGAATGGATGTTGGTGTTCTCAAGCAAGAAAAAAAACATTAAGCTCCTTGTACATCTCCATTAGAACTCTTAAGTGACCAGGTACATTGTCAATGAGCAGTATTATTTAGAAAAGAATCTTTTTATCTGAGCAGTAGGTCTCAACAGTGGGTTTAAGATATTCACTAAATCATGCCATAAACAGATGTGCTGTCATGTAGACTTTGTTCCTCAATTTATTGAGCCCAGAGTAGATCTAGCATAATTATTTAAACCCTAGGTTGGAGCAGTAAATGAGTATTGGCTTCCACTTAAAGTCACAAGACACATCTGCCCCTAACAAGACAGTTAGCCTGTCCTTCGAAGCCAGACATTGACTTCTTTTCTCTAGCTATGAAAGTCTTAGATGACATACTTTTCCTATGGAAGGCTATTTTGTATACTTTGGAAACCTGTCATCTCATATAGCCACCTTCATCAATTATCTTAGTTAAATCTTCTGGATTACTCGCTGCAGCTTCTACATCAGCAATTGTTGCTTCATCTTGCAATTTTCTGTTATAACTGCTTTTCTTAAACTTCATGAACCAATCTTTGCTAGCTTTAAACTTTTCTTCTGCACCTCTCTCAGCTTCATAGAACTGAAGAGAGTTAGAGTCTTGCTCTGAATTAGGCTTTGACTGGTGGGAAATGTGGCTGTTTGATCTTCTGTCTACTAAAACTTTCTCTATGTCAACAATAAAACTAGTTTTCTTTCTTATCATTTATGTGTTCACTAAAGTAGCACTTTAAATTTCCTTCAAGAACTTTTAATCTGCGTTCACAATTGACTGTTCGTGCAAGAGGCCTAGCTCTCAGCTTACCTTACTTTCTGACATGCTTTCCTCACTAAGCTTAGACATTTCTAGCTTTTTAGTGGGAAACATGTGACTCTTTCACTCATTCAGAGGCCATTGTAGGGTTAGTAAGTGGCCTATTTTCAATATTGCTGTATCTCAGGGAACAGGGAGGGCTGAGGAGAGAATGATGGGGGAAGGGCTGGTTGGTGGAGTAGTCAACACACATACAACATGTATTGATTAAGTTTGCTGTCTTACATAGGTGCAGCTTGTGGCACCCCCAAAACAACTGTAATAGTAACATTAAAGATCAATGACCAAAGACCACCATAACAAATGATAATAATAATAAAATAGTTTAAAATACTCAAAGAATTACCAGAATGTAATATAGGGACATAAAGTGAGCACATAGTGCTGACTTGGGGTAAGGGATATCGTGGATGAAAGGCAAAGGCTTTTCTTCTTTTTTGTAACAATTTTAATGCAGCTGTTTGTGGCTTTTCATTTGCCTAGGGTGCTGCAACCTCTCAATTGGTTCCGGAGTTCCCATAAAGGCTTTTTCGACTGTATATTCCTAGTAAGTCAGTGTCTTTGTAGGGGGAAATTGTCTGGGGATTTTTGTTGTTGTTGTTGTTAATGGAGTCTTCTCCTGTCACCCAGGCTGGAGTGCAGTGGCGTAATCTCCATTCACTGCAAACTCCGCCTCCTGGGTTCAAGCAATTCTCCTGCCTTGGCCTCCCAAGTAGCAGGGATTACATGTGCCTGCCACCACACCTGGCTAATTTTTTTTTTTTTTTAGTAGAGACAGGATTTCACCATGTTGGGTAGGCTGATCTCAAACTCCTGACTTCAAGTGATCCACCTGCCTCGACTGGGATTACACGTGTGAGCCACCATGCCTAGCCTGTCTGAGGATTTTTATTTAACTGTTCTGCTGGTGTCACTCCGAATACATTGTACTTTTAAGAACATATGGAATAATAGAAACTTACTGTGCATTAGACCACCAAAGAAGGCCTCAATAAATTTCAAAGAATTTACAAATGGACTGAGTTCGCAGACATTTGTGTGTGTGTGTGTGTGTATGTGTGTGTTTATAACGAAATAATAGTAGCCTTAAAAAATATTTTGTTTCAAGAAACCAAAAAAGCACCCTAACAAATAATCCATGGTTTACACAGGAAAGTCTCAAGGAAATTTTAAAATTCTCAGTGTTAAATAAAAAAATAAAAGTACTTTTCAAAATTTGTGGTGTTTCTTTAAGGTTATCATTACAAAAACATTTCGAAGGTAAAGAAGCAAACGATAGCCTAAATGCAAGTCTGCTATGTCTAACTGGTGAGAAAATAATCACCTGATTAAAACTAAAGATAATAATATCAAACTAGTAAAGAACTTAGTAACGAGAATATCAGAAAGTAGTAAAATACAAAGCATTTAATAATATGAGAGAAAAACAATACAACAAATGAGAGTCAATATAATATTACTATTACTTTTAATGTCAAAAACTACAATTACTTTGGCACCAAACTAATAAAAGGGAGACTAGATATACAAAATATTGAGATAATTGTCTAAACCTCAAGACAAGCACTTATAGAACACCTATACACCTAGCATACTAGGAAGGAATAAAGTGCTGTAACTGGGAAAGCATCCTGTCATTTTTTTAAAAATATAGCATGCATTTAAAATGCAATGCTCCATACTTCAATTTTAGTTTTGGACCTTACTGGCTTGCTAACTATAGCATGTACTTTAATCTCTATATGGCTCCATTTTCTCATCCGCAAAATTCTCTCTCTGTTTGTATATGGGCTTCAGAAAGAGAAAGAGGAAGAGGGAGAGAGAATTAGGTTGAGTCAATGCCCCTAAGCATTTATGACTAATTGTCAAATGCAGGTGCACAATAAATATTGAATTTTAATTGATTGCTCTGGTGGAAGACACTTTGTTCCTCTAGTAAGAAGAATGCTTTTGAGCCTTAGATCAGCTACTTGCAAGGTGTATGACTCAAGTCTGTGAGATTTTCTTTCATAATCCATTAAGTGGCAATATTAATTTCTACATAATAGGGGTTGTTTTAAGGTGATAATATATGTGGAAGTGCTTAATAAGATATGTCAGTTTTATAATTAGGTTTAGTGACTGATTCTCCTTAATCCTCCTTTAAGGATCCTGTCTGAGACTCATTGTATGGAAACAAAATAAGAATTCTAATAAGGTTTTCTGGAGGGGATATGAATAGTAGCATTATAAAAACTAATTCTCAACAAGAAAAATAACTTCGCCAGGTAGATAAATTCTTTAGTGTAATTTGTTAAGTTTTAACTTATTATGGCATTTTATTCTTTGAAAGATTATTCTGAAATAAAAATATAATATTGATAGTAAAACTGGGTTATTAAAAAGAATAAAACAAGACTAATGTATAGTACTATTTGTGACACAATTTTCTGAAACGTTAACTATGATATTATCAAATGTATTGATTTGTAGTCCATAATCCAGTTATATAGGTAACAATTCATATCTTTGGAAATTGGGTTTTGTTTGCAAATATAATCAAGGTTAGGGAATAAAAATTTGATGATGTCGGACAGATTAGATTGAACTTTTCATATACCTTAACAAATAAAAAGGATTAGAAAAACAATTTGTTTATATGACACAACTTCAGAGCACAAGACATATAATGCTCTGGAGACTAGGTATTTGATTTACTCAATATTAAAAATATTGAGTAAATACTCACTAAAGAAGTCCTAGCCAAGAGATTTGTTTTTAAAAAATTGAAACAATAAAAGTAAAAATGCTTGAGTGTATTATATAGAAATAAATTTTAGTTTTTAGAAGTGGTGAATTTTTCAGGGAGGTCGAAGTTTGCATCAATTACATCTCTGCTTCTCTCTGGGGACTCCATTTACCTGAATCAAACCATCTCAACACATTCACCTGTGTATGTCTTCAAACCATCTGAAGTGTTATGGGTGTATTCAGCGAAAATAAGAGTAAATACTTTGATTTTTATTGCAGTGTGTATTTTGAATATGTGATTGGAGTTTCTGCTTGCACTACCAGATCAGGAAGGGTCAGTAAAGCAACACACATTAAGACAGTGAAGTACTTTATATTCAACTTCTGTACATTTATTAAAGTCATTACACTAACAATATTGACTCAGTTTAAGTAATGAAATGTGTGGTAGAATGATACTGCTTCTTTATGTCTAGGCTATAGTTTAGACAATATTGACTCTTTAAATAATGAAATGTGTGGTAGAATGCATACTGCCTCTTTATGTCTAGGCTATAGTTTAGCATCTCCTAACTCCAAATTTATTTTAATTCATAAAGTAATAGCCAAAATGTCTTATTTAATTTACTTTACTCTAAAAAATAATGTCTATGTCGCTCTTGAATTATAGAAGCAAGTCAGCTGATTGTTTAAAAGAACATAAAATAATTTTCAGGAATGCTTCACTGCATAGTAACATTAGAAACATTTTAAGATTATGATAATTTTTCACAATCTCAAGTTTGATTTCAAAGAACTTTAAAATAAAATGCCCAGCCAGGCACAATGGCTTACACCTGTAATCCCAGCACTTCAGGAGACTGACTTGGGAAACAGAGGGAGATCCCATCTCTACAAAAAAAAAAATAATAATAATTACACCCCTTGTTATTCAGGAGGCCGACATCAGAAGATCTCTTGAGGCCCGGAGTTCAGGGTTACAGTGAGTTATGATCATGCTACTACACTCTAGTCTGGGTGACAGAGTGAGCCTCTGTGTTTAAAAAAATAAAGTAAAATAAAAATAAATAAAAAATGAACAATTAAACATTTTTGAGAAATCTGTATTTCTGAAAAGAAATACAGACTTCTGAAAAACAATGCATGTGTCAGTAAACACCTAGAGCTTTGATTTCAAGGTCAGTGAATATCCTATCTGATTATGATTACGTTTGGGTCAAGAAATGTATAGTTTCTTTAAAAGTCATCCTTTTAATTCTTCACAAAGATAAAAATTTTTTTTAAAAATCAATGACAACCCAAACAAAATCTCCCACTACTTCTTATTTGCTATATTTGCCTTTCATCTGCACAGTTTCTGGTGTTTTTTTGCATTTATGAATATGCCCAGTTTTTAAAAGTTGGGACTTAAACTCACTATATGCACAGGCCCATATAGGTACCTGGTGAAATTCTCAAGATCAAAGATGTTGAGGATACAATCTGTAGACTTTTACGTTTGCCTAACCACAAAGGCAAAAGCAAATAAATTAAGCAAGCACAAATCAGAAGCAATATCAAGTTGATGGAAATGAGTAAAACTACTTAGTATCTGACCTTGTTACTGCATGAGTTGTACTGAAGAACACTGAGGTTCAAGGTGATTTACACAAATACTGTCTCGTTTTCAGAATGCTTATTCTAGTAGACACATGCATTCATATTGTAGGATATTAACACTTGATTTCATTAGTATATTACAATGTATATACTGCGGATACAAATGTATTATATAAAACTGCACAGTTTAGCAAAGTAATACAGTGCAACTGCTCAAATTCAAATAAGATTACTTCATAGTCAACCTATTTAAGACCTTTAATTATTTGGGAATCTATAACCAAAGTTATTTTTCCACTGAGTAGAGTCATGAAAGAAAAATGATATACCACATCTCACACTAAAAATGCAGAAAATACGTTACTACATCCTTCATAATATATCTCAATAATTCTGTTTAAAATATGCCTTTTTACTATAATTTAATATAGCCACTTTAGTGATAATATTTAGATGTATCATGTTTAAGTGCAGATAGCTACGATAGAATTCTTAATTTTCTTCAGAAATATAAATATTAAAACTCTACATGTATACATATATACACATATACACTTAAATATACATATATATTATATATACATATATACACACATATATACATATATATGCCTAAAAATTTATACTTAAAAGTAATAAACTAAGAACTTTGGTCATCTAGACATATTTGGAATAAAGTAATATGCCCCAGGTGGCCATAGCATTTCCCTATTTGTTCTCTCAAACTATATACCAAGTAATGTATTAAATATTTATGTTACTCTATAATTTAACTCTCAAGAGCCTATGATAAAAATGCTATTATAACGTTCACTTAAATGGTATGAAAAATGAAGTTAACTGAGGTCAACTGACTTACCAAGGATCATATAACTAGTTATCATTGGTGCCTGTGTAGCCTGACTCTAGATCCCATGTTCTTAAATATTATCCTGTACCCTCTCTCTGCCACTAGTTCCTTGACATCATTCATGCATGCCTAGTGGACAGGGGGATGATGTGTGGTTAACCCCATAGACATAACTGAGAACACACTTTCCCACAGAATAAATGGCATAATAGATGATTAAACCCCTAGGTGAAACATGTAAACATCAACAAATATGTATCTTGATGAGCAGAAAGATTCAAAGCAACCATAGATGAACAATAGAAAACTTTCTTGAATTTTTGTTTTACAGAACAGTTAATGATATATACAGAAAGCACAGCAATAGTCACTCAAAATGCCTATAATGTTTATACATATATAGGATAGAAAAAAGGAACACAGATTAACTGCTACCAAGAATTAGTCAAAACGTGATTTTATCATTTACATTTTTATAATAATATCACATTGTAGGTAAGTTGTAGCTATTTTAAGAATAAAACAGAAAAAAATGGAACCAAATAAAATCAAGTGATCATCAAATAATCAAAGTACTTTAAAATGATGGTTATTACATAAAAGATTAATACGAATTTATACCAAGATTTTAAATTGTATGTATTCATGAATTAAATTACACATTATACCATATCTAATCCTCACGATTACTTTTTTTCACAATTAACAGGATTTTTCTTACATATATTTACTAGTTACAGAATATGGAACACTAACTTTTTACTATTTATTAAATTTTTCAGAAATACTTGACTATCTAGCAATAAAGATTGTGAAAGTAACTCCATCAGATAGATGAACACAAAGACAAATTACTTAAATAAAGAATTATATGGACTTTTGAGTTATTTAATACCTAGCCACCACTTACATACTATAGTGGTCAACATGGCAAAACCCCATCTCTACTAAGAATATAAAATATTAGTCCCAGCTACTCAGGAAGCTGAGGTGGGATCACCTGATCCTGGGAAGTCAAGGCTGCAGTGAGCCATTATCACACGATGGCATTTCAGCCTGGGTAATGGGAGTAAGAAAAAAAAGGAAAGAAAAGATATATACTCTACATTCATTTCAAGCATGTTCTCTGAAAAATGAGTTATTTTATAATACTTATTTTTTAGGTTGGCAATATTATACTAGGTCTTATGTATCATTCCTCACAGTTTCAAATACGCAATAAGCTCCCTAGAAATAGTTATTTTTAGGAATCGCCACACTGTCTTCCACAATGGTTGAACTAGTTTACACTCCCACCAACAGTGAGTAGTATTTTTTTTATGGTGGCCAAGCTGACTAATATAAGCATGATCTCAATTCAAATACTAACTGGGCCTCTCTATCACAGTCTACTCTTAACCCAGTCATTTTCTGTTTCCTAGATCTGTTTTCTTCTCTTTGAAATAAAGTTTAGGACAAATTATCTCATAGCTCTAAATTTATATATTTCATGTAATTGAATACCTGCTCAATAATCTTAGTGCTGACATTAAGTAATTAAGAATTAGTAAATGAGAAATTTAATATGCTCTAAATCCAACACATAAATATTTTTTTAAAAATTATTAAGTTCTCTTATGATACAGCTGGATAGAATGGACTCTGTTGCTTGCAACTATGAATTCTGAATTATGTCCTATGAATCACAGAATTTGAAGCTGATGAGACACTTAGAGCTCATTTCCTCCAATGTCTTTTCAGCCTCAATAGTTCATTCTTTATTTTTCCATTTGAAAGATTCTTTACTAGAAAATTAAATTATCCTTGACTTGTTTACCTTCTTTATAAATAAGAGTCATAAAAATGTTCATTATTCTGAATTAATAGAATTCTAGACAAAGCCAAAAATTGATATTGTATTTCTCTCTACAAATATAATATGGATAATATGTAAGATTTTCATTAGCCTTTTTGAAATATTAAAACTAGAGAGTATCCATTATTAAATTTTTAGTTCTAGTTTGAAAGACCCTGCTATATCTTTTTCCTCATTTTAATGTTGACTCAAGTACAGCCCAACAATGTGGATACTTTGTCTAAGATCCCACAGCTAAATAAAGGTAGAGCCTGGATGATAACCTGTCTCTAAGTAATAGCACACTTTATCAGACACCTAAGAGAAATAAATCACTTCTCTAAATCATCACCACGTTACTCACCCAAGTATTTATCTAGTGCCTACTATGTGCCTGGTACTCATTCCAGCACTAGGAATATACCAATGAATAAGTCCTGCCTTTGTGCTTGTAGTGAAAGGCAAATAGCAAATAAGAAAACAGACATGAAGATAATTTTGGGTGGTGATGAGTGCTGTATTAAATAAGTTTTTTGAAAACCCAAGAGGGTAGAGAATGTTTGGAGAGTAAGGGTGTTAACTTAGACAGTCAAAGAAGGCCTTACCAAGGAAAAGGTCTTTGAACTGAGACCTGAAAGCCTTCCAGTGCAAATAATCAGGGACAGGACACTCTAAACAAAAAACAGCAAAGGTAAAATCCCTAAGGTTGAAGCAAACTGTGCATTTCAAGGAACAGCAAGATGGAGATGGAGATGGAGATGGAGACAGTGGAAGATGAGGATGGAGAGTGAGGCATGACTCAGGTAATACAAGACCTATCAAGAAAGGAAGCTGAATTCTTTTTCTAGAGTCATTGGGGAGACAATAAAGCCTTTTGAGCAAGGGAATAACGTTATCTAACTTACTTTTTTAAAAAGATCATTCTGGCTTCCACCTAGAGAATGGGCGCTAGAAGGAACAGAAACAATCTAATTTTTATGGTTCCTGGTTTTACTTGTTTGTTTGTTTGTTTCAGATTTGTGTACAGACCTAACTGGAAAGACTAGAGAGAATGAGCTAAAGGCCATGTTTATTTATATTTTATATAGTAATGAAGGACTAATAAATGTTTAGAGGACAATAACATGACTAAAAATTCATGCTATTTTAGAGAGATGCTAAGTTATGACTACTAAATTATACATCAAAATTGAATGCCTTATAATCACACACACTCTGACAGATTTGAAATATTTGCTTTTCTGTCATAAATAAGCCTCAGTGCAGTAACTTTTCTTCATATCAGTTTCTACTACATATATGTAAATTAATTTAATGACAGTTGAATACTAAGATCACTCAGCATAATAGATGGCAATGGCTCTGAGAGAGCTGAAATAATCTGTCAATTAAGAAATATATGTTTCAGAAGTACTTAACTATGGAAACTATAATGACTCAGAATGGGCTTGTTAAAATGAAACAGAAAATCGATTCTTAATAGTTCTTTTTGGACCAATATGAGAGCAAAAGATGTCTTCAGCACCACTCTGGACTGACCTGGCCAAATAGATTCAAGGCTAGATTGCAAGAAAATGTAACTGTTAATCAACACTGTCTTTTCTATGTTCTCTATCAAGCTTTCTGGCACTGAAGTTCTAGCCAAAATAAGAGTTTAAAAGCAAACTATAGTGCTGGTCAAATGAGAGCAGAGAAATTGAATCCACAGATTGGTTAGACTTCTTTTCAATAGAGAAGTGTAAAGAATTTACAGTAAAACATTCTAACACAAATACTTTCATGCTAAGAATATATATTTTATCATTACAAGTAATAATACTAATCAACCTTATTCACCAATTCCTGTGTGCCAGGTGCTGAGCTAGTGTTCCACACATTATTTCAGCTGATCCTTTCTACAGCTCTATCAGGAAGACATGAGCATTTATTGTTTTTGTAAATGCAGAAACCAAGGCTCAAGGTGGTTAAGTAATTTATCTGGGTTCATAAAGATTCTTCATCACAGAAAAGAGGACAGAACACGGTCTTTTCCATCCTTACTGTTTTCTTCATTAGATTGTTTCACAATTTGCCAGAAGTTATTGCCCCTTCATTAACTCCAAGTAGTATCAAAAGGAGATCACCTGGTATGACCCACACACATAAGCAATGTTTGAAAACAGGCCTTTTATTTAACTGCCGAAGTCCGCAGTATTTTTCAAAATGATTTGCATCTTAAAAGGTGTAGAATTGCATATAAACAAGTTCAAAGTTTGAGTGAGTCTTTGTAACTAATTCCCCTGAAGAAAAGAAGTCTTTGTTCTCCTGCTTTGCATAACAACTTCAAAATTCTAGATGCCATAGATCATCTGAAAATCACATGACTTGATGATTTTTGTCCCCAGATAGAGACAAAGGCCATGGAAGAGTTCACTTAAAAGTCATCAGTGCAACAGCACAAAATATGACCAAACTGTCTTTCTTTCCTGATTCATGAAATGAATACCCAGATTCCTCCTACTTCTAGTGGATAGTACTGTACTAAGGATAAGGGTCCTAATTTTGTGTGTGTGTGTGTGTGTGTGTGTGTGTGTGTGTGTGTGTGTGTGTGTGTGACAATGAAAGAGACCTGACCTAACTAACTCTATCTTGCTTCTAACCTCCAAGCTGTCCTTGCTTATTCCTGCACATACACCAAACTAACTTGGGAAGGAACTTAGTTTATAGTCTGAAACGAAGATGATAAAAGCCCTTTACCAAAAGAAACCCCCTTCTTGCCTGGGGACCAGACTGCCCTTGTAGGATTAACAAATTAGCCAAAAGATTAGAAATAATGGTTTAGGAGTCATGCAGCTGAAGGCTGTAGGATTCAGACCCTCCCCAAATTGCTCCTGGGGATAACATCATTTTTATAAAGCCTAAGATCAGTGCTTGAGATATTTTGCAGACCCTGCACTTGATGGATCAGCTGGCATCACCCAGATAAACTGGCTCATTTGATCTTGTTGCCTCAACCCAGGAACAGACTCAGCACAATAGGACAGCTCAGACTCCCTATGATTTCACCTCCGAACCAACCAATCATCACTCCTGAATCACTGGCAACCCCACCACCCACCACATTATTCTTAAAAACTCTGGTCCCCAAGTGCTGGGGAGACTGATTTGAGTAACAATAAAACTGGTCTCCCACGCAGCCAGCTCTGTGTGATTTACTCTTTCTCTATTGCAATTCCCCTGTCTTGATAAATCAGCTCTGTCTAGGCAGCAGGCAAGGTGAACCCATTGGACAGTTACACTATTACTGCCAAGATCCATACACATGTCCCCTACCTAGTGGTACTAGGACAGAGTACTACATCCTAGTCTTGACACTGAGTTGTCAGACGGTTGAAGTTTTTAAACTATTGTTGTACTGAACTGAGCATAGAAAGTCAACACCAAGACAAAAGTATGCCAAATTGCAGGGTCTTTATTGCCGGCAGCCACAGAAGATTCATGTATCTCCAACCTATGGCCCCGAAAGGAGGGTGTCAAGACCTTTTATACCCCTAAAACCATCTCAGGGGTGAGCGTGGGGAGTGGGGATGGGGATGAGGGGCTTCAGACATTCCGAGGGCTAGTGGATTCTGTAAATCACCCCCAGTGGGGATGAGGGTGTGGGGCTCCGGACATTCCAAGGGCCAGGGGACTTTTGTCACTCCGATTGTTACTTAAGTGGTTTACAGAAGTCAAGTAAGCATTAGTTTATACATTGTCCAGGTAGTGGATGGGAATTACAGACCTTAGTTACCTATTACAAGGTGCAGGAGCCAAGATGGCGTGTGTTTGACTGCTTGCCTGTCACATTTGGGTTATAGAGAGCAGTTTCAACAGAAAGCTGAGGTATGGTTGAGGTATGCAGTTTTATGGGGCTTTTACCATGTCACCCTATCTTAAGGTTACAGAAAGAATACAGGATTGGGCTTGTGAGGAGGTTAGGGGGTGGTAGACATGAAGGACGGAGTGGGTGGCTTCATAAGCTGTGGGAGAGTGAAAGGTGGAAATCATGGCAAGCCATGGCTGTCTTGGAATGCAGATGATCTCTTAGGCACTCTCAGAGCTGCTCTCAGAAAAAACAGATGGTGGTACCCGTGGTAAAGTTTCTCTGTCAAACCTTAAAAATGTCACACTTCAGACTCCTTTCCCTATGAGTTCATAGTTCCTAGATCCAGGTAAGGAGGACCTCAGAGAAAGCCTGCCTGTTTACTTCACTAACGTAGATTTTTCTCAGCAGATGTAAATCTCCCCCACAAAAGACAGCTTTTCAGAGCTATGCTTGTGTTTGCAACTCCTCTGAACAGCCATCTCAAAATATGCCAATGAAGTATTTTGTGGTGAAATATTCTGGTTTCCTTCACCTCTTTTTTATCAGGGAAGTGAATAAATCACATGATAGAATTTAATTAATTAGCCCAGGTGTGGTGGCTCATACCTGTAATCCCAGCACTTTGGGAGGCTGAGGCAGGTGGATCCCTTGAGGTTGGGAGCTCCAGACCAGCCTGGTCAACATGGTAAAACCTTGTCTCTACCAAAAATACAAAAATTAGCTAGATGTGGTGGTCGGCGCCTGTGATTTCAGCTACTCAGGAGGCTGAGGCAGAAGAATTACTTGAACCCAGGAAGGCAGAGGTTGCAGTGAGCTGAGATTGTGCCACTGTACTCCAGCCTGGGCAACATAAAAAGACTCTGTCTCACACACACACAAAAAAAGAATTAATTATATAGTGTTTTCTAGTTGTGTTTTTAAAAAAGTTAATCTCCCTAGGATAATCTTAGTACGTTAAAAAGGCAAATAACATGCATATCCATTTTATCAAATTGCTGGCATCAATAAGAACCATTTTGCTACAAGACCAGTCATCAGAATCAAACAAAAATTTAGGCACAAACACAATTCACTTACTAATATGTTCATTCTTACTAGAAGATGTCAAGAGCAAACATTTAACAAATGTACGGCATGCCTTAGCCCTTCCCTTGACAGCCTGTCCCAATTTTCCCACCCAGTCTCCACTTGTTCTGACACTGACTGACTGAAGTTGATTCATTAAGTAAATATTTATCAGGCACTTACTATGTATCAGGCACCATTATAGGATCTTAGTATACATCTGATACAGACAGATAAAGACCTTGGCTTTCACTGAAACTTTTATTTTAGCACTCTGAGAAAACACTCTGATTGGTGTTCATCTTCCTCTTAACAAAAGTAGTTTGTGGATCACAAAAGTGGAATGAAAACCCAAGGAAATTATTTTTAAGCTGATTTAAATGTTAAATAAAAAAACACTTGATAGTATTTTTCAAATAGACCTATAATAGTTGCCCACAAAATATTAATTAAAAAACAGAAAATTGCAGAGCAATAGATATGCCTTTTTTCAAAAATTATGTTTCACACAAATATTTTAAAAAAAACTCCATATAGAACTGCATACACTAAACAGCACAGGATTGAAGGGAGTACATAGAATTGATTGCTTTTTCTTTGCCAGACATTTTTTGCTTAAATTTGTTGACTGGTAATGTATTATTTCTCTAAAATTTTTAAAATCCAATACAGATTTATTTAATGCTTAATTTGACCTACGTTCAAATCATGTGGTTCGTTCCTTTTTGTTAGTGTGTTTATTTATTTTGGTTCCATATGCACTTTCTGGAGGATATGAGAGTAAAAGTACTCTTAGAGTATGTGTTTCTGAGAGAGAGAATTTGTAGGAATAGGACATTCAGCAATTCTCTTTGTTACAGTCTATATTTCACTGGATGATGTATGTATGATAGGAAACAGAAAAGGAATTTAAAATGAGAAAAAGAGACAGTGCAGGGTTTTTTGTTTTTTTGTTTTTCAAATGTAAAGATACTTCTAGAAAAGTCAGTTAAAATAATCTAGGTCATTTAAATGTCCTTCAGAAGAAAATCCATGGTTTAATTTTAGTAAAAGCACCATGTATTCAAGATGTACTCAAGAAGCAATAGTCCATAAGATGACAAGACTTTTCATGTGTGTTTTTGGTCTCAACTCAGCCTCCTACCCCACCTAAAACTGTCCTTCCATACCACATATTTGAAAATAATTGAAAAAAGAACATAGCTAACTGGCCAGACTCCACACTCACTCACTTACACAGCCCCTCCCACCAGGGTCTGAGTGCACACTTCAGCAGCTGCAGGATCCACACCAGAGTGCAGGCCAGTTGTGGACTAGCAGGCTGAGTGGATGGAGCATCTCCTGTGTTGAAGCTGGGTCTGAATAATGTCTGGGAAAGTGCATTGCTGGTTGTGGGTCTCTGGCTAACAAGTGACCAAGAAAAAATCCTGGGTCACTTTCACTCACTTATTTTTCAACATAAATTTTAGCATCAGCTTTTCTGGTTATCCTCCCAAAACTGTGTTACTACTTTTATTATGTTAAATTAATTAATGAAGAAGAATTGACAGCTTGATGATATTGAGTGTCCTTATCCAAGAATATAGTATACTTTTCCATTTGTTGAAGTTTTCATCTAGGTTTCTTAAGAGTATTTTAAAGTTATTTCATGATTCATACATATTCCTTTTCAAGTTTATTCTCACGTATGCTATGTTTTGTTGCTATTAATATTATCAAGTGAGAGTTCAATACAACAGAATAGAATGTTCATATAGTGTAAATACACAGAAAAAATTGTGGCATTTTGACTTAATTAGAAAAAACATAATTCATTTAAAAAATTAGACAACTGGATGACATCTTGAAAAGTTAAATACATACATTACAAATGCATTAAGAATAAATTCCTAATAGATCAAATAAATTACTATATTAATTACCAACTGATAATAATTGATAGACTACATTTTAAAAATTGAAATAGAAAACCATTTTTTAAAAAGATAATTAGGGAAAATTTCTTGCAATTCACATCACAGATAAAAAGCTATAACATATCAATATTAGCCTAATAAATAGTTTCCTCAAATCACAAAATAAAGATGAATAACCTAATAAAATGAGCAGTAGATATAAATAGGTAGTTCACATACAATAAAATAACATTTAAATAAATAAGATGTTCAGCCTCCCTTACAAGAAAAGACATTATATTAAAGGAATCATATTAATATAATTAAAATTATATTAAAGGGATTGTATTAATATAATTAAATCATATTAATAATCACATTCAAGTAATCTCACCCCAAAATATACTTTTTTGACGTATTTTGAGGTGGCTATTCAGAGGGCCTACAGACAGAAATAGCCCTGAAGTTTTCTTTTGTGGAGTAGATTTGCATTTGTAGAAAAATTTTACATTAATGAAATAAACAGCCAGGCTTTCTATGAGCCTCTTCTACTTACCTTAGGAGATCTTGGAGAGATGAACTAAATGTAGGCTTTCATCTGTTCTGAGAGCTGTTATTTGTGAGGGTTCATGTATATAATAAAGCCCCTATGCCTTTCTCTCTCTCTCTCTCTCTCTCTCTCTCTCTCTCTCTCTCTCTCTCTGTGGGGGGGGCGGGGGGGGGGGGGGGGGCGGGGGGGGCGGGGGGGGGGGGAGGCGGGGGGAGCTGGTAAATATGAGCGGGGGAG
>CAUYQU010069896.1:0-18047 GCA_963574635.1 Cheracebus regulus
GAAAGAAATTCTAAAACTGAGGAATTCAATGAATGAAATTAAAAAATACAATTGAGCTTCAATTGTAAACAAGATCAAGCAAAAGAAATTTCTGAACTTGAAGATAAGTCTTTTGAAATAATGCAGTCACACGCACAACAAAAAGAAAACTGAATAACTTATTAAAAGTACTACATTTTCTTTTGTTTTTTTCTGAGATGGAGTTTTGCTCTTGTTGCCCAAGCTGGAATACAATGACATGATCTCAGCTCACTGCAACCTCCACCTCCCAGGTTTAAGTGATTCTCCTGCCTCAGCCCCTCAAGTAGCTAAGATTACAGGCATGCACCACCATACCTGGCTAATTTTGTATTTTTAGTCGAGACTGGGTTTCACTATGTTGGTCAGGCTGGTCTCAAACTCCTGACCTCAGGTGATCCACCCACCTCGGCCTCCCAAAGTACTACCCTTGCTTAAAGAAAGTTCTAACAAATGTCCACATGTTTGAGAATTTTTACCTCCTTTAGATCTCTTCCATTAGCTCCTCAAGAACTAAGAATCCATTGCTCTTTGCAACTAGGTAGTTTGTATAATACCTACATTATTATAGCACTTCTTTTCTCCTTTTATTCTTGTTTACTTCTGATTTAGAGGTTCTGCCTCCCTTCTAAGTAGTATGCTCTTTTGAACAATAAAAATAAATAAGCAAACGTAAGTTACAAAAGAGACATAATTATGGAGATTCATTCAGTAATTATGTTGTCTTTGATGTGCCAAGAACTGCAATTATTTTTTAATGAAAAATTCTCATAAAGTAAAAATAACTAAAGTAGAAGGAAAATAAACTACAAAACATAAGTCTTTCTTCTAATCTAATAAAATTTCCAAGTTCCTGTGTTTCAAAAAACACTGTACAAATTGGGTGTGGATCAGATCTTAAACAAACAGTTTGGACACAAATGAATCCAGGTATTAAATAAACCTTAAAGATGAATCACTAAGTTTCAATTAACAAGCATTTTAAATACAATCACTTTGGCTGTAGAAAAAGAAAAGCCTTATTCAACACTGCCAAATCATTATATCTATATTAATTTGCCACTCATTTTAATATGCAGCTAAAACACAAATAAGGGTTATCAAATAATTAGTAGTAAAATGATGAACAGAAAAATTATTCCAGAAGATAAAAGACTCCTATTTATATCATTTTGGAAATAGTAATTACATTTTATTTAGGAGTCTCAGTATTATACTCCAATATTGTAAGAAAACACTTTTATATGGTCAAGTTTTTTTTGAAATATCAAATCATATTAGCAATATATATGCATATGTATCATATGTGGCATGCATATATATAATATATATATAATCACTCTTTTAGATTTTAATATTTGTTCCTAATACATATTGATTTTCTTTTTCTTTTCTTTTTTTTTTTTGAGACAGAGTCTCACTCTGTTGCCCAGGCTGGAGTACAGTGGTGCGATCTCAGCTCACTGCAACCTCTGCCTTCTGGGTTCAAGTAATTCTCTGCCTTAGCCTCCTGAGTAGCTGGGATTATAGGTGCCCGCCACCATGCCTGGCTAATTTTTGTATTTTTAGTAGAGAAGGCGTTTCACCGTCTTGGCCTGGCTGATCTTGAACTCCTAACCTCGTGAGCCACCCCCCCTTGGTCTCTCACAGTGCTGGGATTACAGGTGTGAGCCACTGCACTAAGCTTACATATTGATTTTCTAATGAAAACATGGCCATCTTTACTGACTCTTTCTATCTGATTATTCAATACCATTTTTTATCATGCTAGTCATGGTAAATATTATATAATAGTTCCAGAAACTACCTGTGATATCTAGGAATACTATTTACTCTCCAACAGAACATCTATATTCACCAGGAGACCGTAAAGAAGTTCTCAGTTTTAATTTATTTATTTTACTTTTGAGATAGAATCTTGCTCTGTTGCCCAGGCTGGAGTGCAGGGGCACAATCTCAGCTCACTGCAACCTCTGCCTTCCAGGTTCAAGCGATTCTCCTGCCTCAGCGTCCTGAGTAGCTGGAATTACAAGTGCCCGCCACCACACCCAGCTAATTTTTTCATATTTTTCATAGAGAAGGGGTTTCTCCACGTTGGCCAGGCTGGCCTCAAACTCCTGATGTGAAGTGACCCACCCAACTTGGCTTCCCAAATTGCTGGGATTAAAGGTGTGAGCTACCATGCCTGGCCTGTTCTCAGTTTTTTTTGTTTTTTTTTTTTTGTTCTCAGTTTTAAGTGATAATATGACAGGCAGAAGTATAGAGATAATAAACTATCATCAGTGAGGCACATAGAACCTCAGAGAACAAGGAAGGTTAGATTCTAGTTTCCCTTTGTAAGATTTATTTGTGAAAGCAAAAGACAAAATATTATAATTTTAAAGCACAAAATATGCAGGTTTATGATCCTAACTATAATTTATTGATAAAAACACAATAATTCAATTCTCAATTTCTGCCTTGCAAAGAGAAAAGAATATTTAAGAAGCTGATTGAATAGTTTATAATTATCCAAAGCCTTTCTTCCAAGTTTTAATCAATTCATTGAAAGAAAAGAATGTAACTTAAATATTTTTCTACAAACTTGTAATTCTGACACATAATTGATGCTATAAAAAATTACAGATTGGTTAAAAATTTAACACAGAAGGAGAACATCTGTAGTAAAGAAAGAGATAATTTAACATTTATCTTAGAAATGAAAGGCCTTTGTAAATAGAAGCAATCACAAAAGAAGTTGTGTTTAAAAAACATAAACAAAAACATCCTTCATAGGTAAACAGGAATAGTCCAAAAAAAGACAAATGGCTAAAAAAAAAAATTACCATCAAATATAACAAAGATTAATATCTTGGTTAAGGGACTTACACAAAGATACAAAAGTAAAACTAGAACTTTAAGAGAAAACCAAGCAAAAAGGCATAAATACTTAACACAAGAGGAAGTTCAAATACAAAGAAGCAAGCAAATTAAAACAAAGGGAAAAAAATCCATGTTTAGCTGTCACATTAGTGAAGATTTAAAAATATAAAATCAAGAGAGGCAATGATTTTCTAAACTGTGCACACATAAATTATTGCAGAAATGTAACAAACAATTAAGAAAGCTATTAAAGGACTGTGTATCACTAGCCTTAAATTTTTTAAAACTTTGATTCAGTAATTTTATTTCTAAGAACCTATCCTCAGGAAATACCCTTAAAGAGGAGGAAAAGCTTTTTTTTTTTTAACTTTCAAGTTCAGGGTACATGTGAGATTTGTTACACAGATAAATTTGTGTTATGGAAGTGTGTTGTACAGATTATTTCAGCACACAGGTATTAAGCCTAGTACTCACTGGTTATTTTTTCTGATCCTCTCCCTCATCCCAACCTTCTCCCTCTGTTAGGCCCCTGGTGTGTGTTGTCCCCCTCTATGGGTCCATGTGTTCTCATCATTTAGCTCCCACTTATAAGTGAGAACATACTATATTTGGTTTTCTGTTCCTGTGTTAGTTTGCTAAGGATAATGGCCTCCAGCTCCATTAGTGTCCCTGAAAAGGACATGATCGTGTTGTCTATCATGGCTGCATAGTATTCCATGGTATTTTGTACCAAATTTTTCTTTATCCAGTCTATCATTAATGGGCATTTAGGTTGATTCCATGTCTTTGCTATTGGGAAACACTTTCTTAATCATGATGTTAGTTCTTATGATATTTACAATAAATACCATAAGAAACTATATAATATCTAAGAATAGATGAATAAGAAGAAAGTAAGTAAACTATTGCAAATTCAGTGCTATACCATGTATTGGCACTGGAACCTTCAACAGTTCACTTACCTTCCCTGTATCTCATTTTTTGTTTTTCATTTTTAAATGAGGATAATAATACTACCTGCCCCAAAAAACTGTTGTAAGAATTAAAATAAATAATATATGTAAAATAATTAGCCTGGGACATAATTATTACTCTAAAATTATATTCGGTCATTTAAAATTAAGAACATGGAAATGGCTTATAGTAGAAAACTATATGAAAAAGAAAGACACTGTAACACGGTACATAGCAACATACTGAACAACCCACAACATGAACTACACCAAAATGTTAATGATGAAACAATACAAACAAAAATCAGCAACATTTTGCTAAGGGATTGAGTAGCATAAATTAAGAGTATACTGTGCATTTTAGCTATTATGCAAGCTATCGTCTCTGGCATAAGGCTAAAAATTGGTTTACTTGACTAAAGCTATTAGCTCTCTGGAGCTAATAATTGTTAACTATGCAGCTATCTAAACTGAAAGCTTCTCTTCCTGAAACACTTTTTACAGATTCCGACTTCTTAAAAGTCTCTTACAGAGCTTTTGGCTGGCTGCTCTCCAGGTTTTCTAGCAAAAGCTCTAAGTGCAGAACCCTTGTCACTCACCGACATACAACAAAGACAATGTGTATTCTAGTTAGATTTGCATATTAGCAGACTGGAATCAACAGTCCCTGAAGAGAACCATCATTTTAGGTAGGCAAAAAGCTGCATGTATTCTATTTATGATAACTAATTTTCAAAGTCACATTTTCCCTGAAGATAAGCTTTATTACCAACCAAGGGTCAAATATTGTGCTTTTTAAAGAAAGAGTAGTGAGATGGAAAGGAAGGAAGAAAGGAAGGAAGAGGGGGAGGACAAGAAAGAAAAAGAAAGAAAAAAGGAGAATAGGCAAGAAAGCAAGAGAGAAATTTAAATTGCATTAGATGATACAAAAGAAATCTCTTTTAGCTTCAAGATGTGCAAATAAAAGAAATTATATTTGCTGCATCAAATGTAATTTCAAATATAATTTCATTCAAATCGTCATTGCAGAAAATGCTCATTTAGATTATTTACAAAGGTAATACAAAGGGTACTTTGGCTTCATGAATTCTCACAAAATTTTTAAGGAGAAAATGTTTTAAGGAGAGAGGGAGAGAAACAGAGAGGAAAGCAAAGGAGGAAAAGGATCAGAGAGTGGAAGGGAAAAAGTTGGGGGGAAGGCAGAGAGATTGCTTACTGTTGGTTACCAAATCAGAAACAGAAATAACATACTGTCCACCAGGGGACTACATAATACATGTGAACAAAGATTGATGAGCTGGGTTTATTAACATAGAATATGGAGGTCTATTTCTTTTAGCATTTTGTGTCCATTTGATGAATAACCAGAGTTTTAGATTATGAAAGCAGAAAAATCAAGTTTCTAACTGAATAATAAGAAATACAGTGACTGAGACAGAAATTATAAATTGGCTGAATAAAATATGATTGATACATCAACTTATACTTGGCTTCAAAGGCTCATAGATTCAAATTAGAAGCAATGTTTGGTCATGTAATCCATCTCACATCATTCTCCATTGTTTACTCCTATAAGATGTGTATACAAAAGGAAGAGTCAATAAACTTATTATATATCAAATTTCCAGAATCTCCTTGCTCTTCCCTAATAACTAAACCAAAGGGCCCTCGCTTCTCTCTTTTCTTCTCCCTCTCTCTCCCTCTCCCTCCTACCTTCTCTCTCTCTCATACACATACATAGCCCTCCGGCCCTCAACAAAGTTGTTATAAAGTAGACAGAATATTGGACTTATGGCCCCAGATCACCATTCACCATTCTACAACCATCCCCTACCCTGTGAAGTACAAAAGGAAAAATAATTAAGCTCATTTTACATATCTACCTTTTTTTCGCAATGTAATGTGTCATTTCTAAAATCATACCCATTTTATTTACATCTAAGATCGGCCTTTAGTGTATATAAGCTATACATATGCACACAAATTTTAATGCTGTACACATGATGTTTTTAAAAGGCTGTCTAGCTTTATACACGTCTACTTCTCCAGTAAGAGTGGAAAATGGGCCAGTTTCTTTCTCTTTTTCTTTCTTTCGTTTTTTTTTTGAGACAGAATCTGGCTCTGTCGCTCAGGCTGGAGTGCAATGGCACAGTTTTCACTCACTGCAACCTCTGCCTCCCGGATTCAAGCGATTCTCCTGCCTCAGCCACCCGAGTAGCTGGGATTACAGGAGCCCATCATCACACACGGCTAATTTTTGTTCAGTAGAGAAAGCGTTTCACCATAATGGCCAGGCTGGTCTCGAACTCCTGACCTCAGGTGACCCGCCTGCCTCAGCCTCCCAAAGTGCTATGATTACTGGCGTGAGCCACTGTACCCGGCCGCCAGTTTCTTTTACTTTAATGTTTGTCATCCCCTGAGATCAGTACAGCAAGCTGGTAAGAAAATTTCAGTTGAAGTAGCATTTAAAAATTCTTGCAAGATGTTGGTAATACCTTTTGGAAGACTAAAAATATTTTCAGTTAGTCAGAAACACCTCTGCTTTATCAGTTAACCACAGCATAGTTTTGCTCCCAAGCCAAATTTTTCATTATTCAGGCTACTTTTCCCTCTTGATGCTCCTGTTAGTTTATGCTTAGGAATGCAAATAATGCATCTTAATGCTAGCCAATAGAGAACATAATAAAGATGGTAAATGTCCCATAAGAATAATAATATTATGCATTTCAAATGCCAAAATAAAAGTCTATTTAACTGTTTGGAGCACTTGTCTTCTCTCATAAATAGGTATGGCCTGGAGTTGACTACATGTTCTGGCAACAGAGTCCTCTACATGTAATTCTCCCATAATACACTAACATGTTGGTACATATTAGTGTATGTACAGCATGTACTATTTTGTCTGGCTGCAGGAACTACTCACCCTCTCCGTCAGATTACAATGAGAGCATCTTATGATTGGGCAGGGCCCAAACTAGGACACTTCCTAGGACCCATGAACTTTAGAAACAGGAAACTCAAATCAGTATCTAGTTTTTCTGTAGTGGCAAAGCTTTATCATGTAAAATTAAGAGCTGTCAACAACCATATTTTCTGAATATAAAAAGCTATTCTACAGACAAAAAGAGAAGACTCAAATAGATGAAGAAGCCAAAATAAAAAATAGAGTCCCAAAAGCATGTGAGCCCTATTTCCACAGCCTCTGTATCCTGCCTTCATCATGCCTCAGTCATGCTGAAATATACACCAAGATAGTCTACATTATTCCTTTTATTTAGGCTATTTGGGGTTGGGTTTCTATTGCTTACAATCAAGAGTTCAAAGTAATATTTGGTGTCAGACTATATTTAGAATATTCCAGAGGAATGCTATGAAGCCACCTGATAGTGAGTGGAAGGGCCAAAGCACAGAAATATTCTACTTCACTATAACAAACGCGATTTTAATGTAATTCTGGCCACATAAATACCTATTCTTTTACTAGATCAGTCCCACAAATGGCTGACAATCTAATGGAGAAGACAGATCAGAAAGTAATGTCAATACAATGTGATAAGTGCATCATAATACAGATTTGCATACCACAGATCTGGGGTGGAACTGAAGTGAGGAGGATATCAGAAGGTATGAGAGCTAAATTGCCTAAAATCTTGAAGGACCAGGAAGACTTGGCCTGGGGAGAGGGGAGGAGGTGAAACGGGAAAAGTTCCCTTGTCCCCTTCACAGGGCGGTGATGGGGGTACGGCTCACTTCTTCAGTACCCCACTGCTCAAACCTAAACGGGAGCATTCAGACACACAGGCTGTGGGGCTCAGACACCACAGCAGTGTCTAGGCGTGAATGTTTACAGCTGAAGCTCCAGTGGGTTTGTGTTACACTATGCTCTTTTAGTTTAGCTGTCCCTAAGTGGCTTGCATTGGCTCAGTTAGACCCCTGTCTTATCGCAAGGCAAGAGGGCTTTCTGTATCCAAGGGTTCTTGCCTTGGTGTGCAGGGAGAATCGGATCACATCTGGGCTTGGAGAATGAGTGCAAGGTTTTATCGAGTGGAAGTAGCTCTCAGCAGATGGGGAAGCCAGAAGGGAGACTGGTTTTCCCCTAGAGTTGGGCTGCTCGGGCAGCTTGAGCTCCCCTCCAACTGCCCCAGCCAAAATTCAATCGTTCTGCTGGTTGGTGGCCTGCTGGCATCTGTCGGTGTGCTCATCTGCCCATGTGCTTCCCTCAACGTCCTCTCAACATCCAGCCGCTTGTGTCTTAGTCTGCCGATGTTTTCTTCTCCATGTCCAGCCACTTGTGTGTCTGCCTGCTAGGGTGTCGGGGGGTTTTATAGGCACAGGTTTCCAGCGTGGCAGGCCAAGGTGGTCTTGGGAAATGCAACATTTGGGCAGGAAAACAAAAATGCCTGTCCTCAACTAGGTCCATGGGCACAGGCCTGGGGGTGGAGCCCTAGCCAAAGACCACACCCTTCTCCCCTTCTGTATTATTAGAAAAAACCACATCCTTCCCTTCCCAGCACTCTCTTTTCCCCCTCCCACATCAGAGGGACATTCCAAGCACCTAAGCAAAGAACAGCCCACACAAATGACAGAGAAAACAAGGCAACAAGAAGAGTTTCCTGGGCAGATGGCTGTGGGGTTTGGTGTGCTATACTCTATCTTTAACCATTTCTGACAGCTTTCTTTTTATATCCCTTTTTGCAACTGGTTTCTCCTCTCCACATTTCCCAACTAGTCCAAAATAAAACTCATTTTAATAATAAAATGCATATTTCCTATTAAAGATAAATTCATTTTAAAAAGGCTAAATAAGTTCCTTCTAAAAAGAATTCAAGTTAAATTTAGGTTCAATCCCATAAAGTAGGAAAAAAGGATCTTCTGAGTCTCGTATATTACCACTTCATTGCAGACTGGATACATTTTCATTCACTTTTATGTTCCCATTACACAAGTGTTGATAAGCAGGTTAGATTTGGTAATATTGTCTCACCTGAATTGCAGGTCTAATAATGCTAGATAAAGACTGTCTCAAGCTTGTTGGTATGTTTACACTGTTTGATTAGGTAATAAATAATGACCTTTCTTAACATCATGTAATTCTCTCTCTAGGCATCAAACCAAGCTTTCTTTTCCACTACCAAACAGTCCCACCCTTGTTCTGCTTTGAAATCATTTTAGTCTCAGCCAAGAGTTTTATTGCTCAGCCAGGTCCTCCTCTGGTTTCCAACTTTGCATCAAGGCACTCTTATCCCCACTCCATCTGACTCAAAGGAGGCTGTCACTTACCCTGTCTTCAGTGGAGTTGGAGGAGCTGCATTACTTGTGTGCCTCCTCACTGTTAGCCACAATTTGAGCTTCCTGCTTTATCCCAGGCTGTTTTTAACCTCTGGCCACAGTGTCACTTATGAATTTGACTCAGCAGCTGGTGGAAGCAATTATCAGTATCCCTACAGAATGGCTTCTAGATGAAGACTAGTAGGGCTACCCTCATTCACTTCTAGTTAGCTATTTGATCCAAAATTTGTCTGTCATTTTCAAGTCAGGTCTCAGCATGAAGTGATCCTAATCTTGGCTGGGCAGGAAAATAAACAAAAGCAATTGGACTCAGGGCAGCTACATGTTGTAGTAATGGTTTCTGCCTTGATACACAACAATATATCATTTGTGCTGTTCCTGTCATAAGCCACTTATCCACCCACAGACTTCTGAGTTCCGAGTCTTCAGGAGCAGCCACATTCCAGTTCCCAGGCAAATTCTGACATTGAGCATTGAGTGAGTCGGTACCCATTCCCCACCACAAGGAGGAGTTACAACCATGTCAGTCCCTCCAGTAGACTGACCTAGAGCTCAGAATCCCTTTAACAATTTAACTTTTTCATTACGCACTGTGTGGAAGCACTTCTTCAATTGGACCTTCTGATGAAATTCTGTCCCCTAAATTTTTATCCCTATCTTCCTTCCCAATATATTTTCCTATTATAAGATTGAGGCTCTAATTTGTTTTCTGTGCTCATTATTTTCCATTTGGCCTCAACTAAGATCCATATTCTGCTCCACTGTGTGTCTCAGAAGGCTGACCCCTAGAGATTTCTGCCTCGTTCCAATTGAGACAATGGGCATTACAGCAGGAGATTAGAAGGTGAAAAGAGAAAAGGGTCAGGGTATTTTTTTCTCTTCCCCACCCTGCTTCAATGTTCTGTCTCTGACTATAGCTACATTCCTCCACAACTACAGCTCTAGCTCCTCCTGCAAGACTCATGTTCATACTTGACCCTGGAAACACTATTTCTTCCCTTGATCCCTAGGTCCTAGAGTTGGGAACACTCTAGATCTCTAGAAGGCTCACCAGCCATTGTTTTGTACACTTAACCCTGCCCATGCCCCTGTAAGTAGTCCCTTCATTCCAGTCTCTTCTTTTGAGCTATCTAAGCTGAAGTATGTTTCCTTCTGGGGCCCTGATAATATAATTCCTACAGTGGACATCTACTGTTTTGTTGGGCCCAAATCCACAATCCATTTCATATAGTGCTTTACTAAAAGCAGCTAATTTTCAGTTAGGGTTATATATTCACACTACAAATCTCACATATTTTAGGGTAACTTATTCTATCCCTGGTTCTGTGGATTAGGCAAGAGGCTCAGGCCTGTGTTCACCAATGTCACCTAGCTCACTAGAAATGAATGGTTAGGAATGGGCACATACTTTAGGATGGTTCAATTAGACTGAAGTCCAGAGTTTCTGTATGATGGCCCAAAAGGCTTTCTTCTACCAGATAAGATTGTATTGAGAATATGATATTTGGAACATGTCAACCTGAAGATGCCAGGGACCCACTGTGTAGATGAGGATGGCCCTAGGCAAAGGCAGAGCAAAGAGAATTACAAAGAATCTAGGCCCTTAGTGACATTATTTGTGCAGCTGGATCAAGTCTGTTTGATAGTAACTCCCTATGAATTGTTCAGTCAGATGAGGCAACAAAGATTATTTTTTCTTCAGCGCCTTTGATTTGGGTAATCTGCCACGTGCAAAAGCAATAATTCTAAAGGGTAGAGCACCATCGTAAGTTCCCAGTCTAGTAATTTGCCAAATCTACCTGAATCCCACTGTGAAGGCTAAGAAATTACTATGCATAAACAGATCCCAGGAGAATTAACCAGCAGTTCATCTATACTCCCAAGTGGCCCCTGTAGGGAGGCTCCTTTGCCTGCATCAACCACCTGTTTGGGCACTTCACTGTCACCTCAGACTCCAGCTACACATCTTCATGAATCACAAACGAAGATGGCCAAAGTCCATAGACGGCATGCCTAACTGGACCTGTCCTGGCATCTCCCACATGCAATGTGGGACCAGTGCCTCTTCCCACATCTATCTTACTTACTAAAAGAAACCCACTATTCCTTGCTAATATATCCTAAGATACACTTCCCTGTCCTCCCACACTTGCTAACCTTCTCCTCTTGGATGTTACTGCTCATCAGGTCTCAAACATACTCTTAATCTGCTACTCGTATAACCCTATCCTGAGCTGGGATAGGATCCATTTATAAAGACAGATAAAACTGACTCTCAAGAAGGTATCTCAAGAAATGTTTAGGTTAGCAGGAGAAACAAAAACAATACACAAATAACTCTAGTTTTAAAATGATATGTGTCATAATAGAGAATCCCAAAGAAGAAGAGAAAACTTCCAACTAGGAGTATGAAGAAAAGAAAGTGAGAAGGAAGGTACCAACATTTACAGAATGCCTACTAGTGGCTAGATCTTCTGAGAGACTATAGTAATGGGTAGCTCTCCTCTGGTATATTATATCCAACAGCTTATTTAATATTTACTTTGGTCTCTCTCCCTCCCCCACAAACTATACAGAAGCCAGACAGTATTTTAAAAAGGTAAGTCAGATCAAGTGACTTCTCTCCTCAAAAACCCTCTGATGGCTCCTCAGCTCATTCAGAGACAAAATCCTCACTAAAATTGACTTAAAAGACCCTATATGATCCGGCTTATTTTTTCTGCCTCATCTCTCTCTGCATGAGCCAAGTGACCTCTTTTCTGTTTTGGCACATGTCAAGCACACACCCACCTCAGAGGCTTTGTATTTGCAGTTCCCTTTGCCTGGAATACTCTTCCTTCAAATATTCCCTGGCTCTTGCAGGTCCCTGCTCAAGTGTCATCTTCTCAGAAAGTCCTTTTCAGACCATCCTATTTTAAAACTCACTGTTTCTCCACTTTCTGCATTCTCTATTCTCTCTCCCCTCTACCCTTCTCTATTTCTCAAAATATATATTTTGTTGGTTATTTATTTACCTGTCTATAGCTACCAGGATATAAGTTCTATGCAGGCAGAGTTTTTAGTCTGTTTCGTTCTACTGATATGTGATATCACTACTTAAATATTTATTGAATGACTGGATTATATACCATTTAAAATCAAAAACAATCCTGAGATTTGGGTATTGTTTGCATTTTGCAGATACTGAGGGTCAGACTGGCAATTTTCTCAGGGTCAGAGAGCTAGTAATTGTAATACTAGAATCTGGAATCAATCTGGTAGATAATATAGCTCACATGCTTACAGAAAATATCAAAGACTAAGGGGCTGGGCTTTATAAAATTAGTAGAATTACTGTGTTTGGGGGCAACAGGAGTAAAAAATACAGCAGGAAGAGCACAAGTAAAGGTATGGAGGCACGTATATGAAAGAACATGGACACGGATGTAAGTAGATGTGGACAGTATGCACATGAATGTAACGTGCCACTGAGATTTAAAAAACAACCAGGATAAAATGAGGCTCATTCCTATGGTTTAATACTGAATCCTGTTCTTCTCCTCAGCAGAGTGGAGCATGGGTAAAATAAAGCTATACAAAGATGCTAAAGGAGCATCTTTGCCTTACCAAAAGGAGACAAATTTGAAGAGAAAATGAGGAGTGAAGGCTTCATACACATTTCAGTTACATGTTATCACACATTAGCATGGATAATCAAAAGTTAGCTCTACCTACAAAAGCGATTTTCTGTAAGTATTCTAAACATTAGTTAAGAAATTCAGCCTAAATACTGTATCTTCAAAAAGAACTCTGGACATCACGTTAAGAGATGTGATAAAATCTATCATTTAAATGTTGTGTCTGGGCTTCTCATTGGTAAATAAAAGAATTTCAAAATCACAGAGTTATAGAGTTAGTAGTACCTTAGAGACCATCATCAACCTTTTCATTTTGAAGATGAAGAATCAGAGCCTAAAGAAGTAAAGTGGCATAACCAGGTCTACAGAGTTCATGAGTGCCAGAGTCTGAACCAGAACTCAGTCTCTTGATTCCTAGTTCACTGTCCTTTTTGCCACCTCAAAAGCCTACCTCTTATGGAAGTTTTAAAGATAAAAATACAGCTCTATGTATGAAATTCCTTAATGTTGCTTAATGGCGCCCCCTTGAGTGAGGTTTCTATGTAAATGTCAGGAAACCAACAGTCACTGGCTCAATTTCTAGTTAATATACAGACTTTATTCATTGAACATTAACTGAAATAGTTTTTATGCTAATGAGTTTGTTTTACACTAGATTTTCATGAAAACATCATCAAGCTGTTTAAAATATGTGAAATGTTCTTACAATATAAGAATCCCTAAACCCATTATAGAATGCAGTTGAGAGATCTGACATTCATGATGACATCTGTACAATTCTGGACTCACATATTTCACTCTCTTCACAGAAGTTGCCTTTTCAAGGAAACACATTGTCTTCTAGACCCTCCCATAATGTCTGCATTCCATCTTGGGCTTGACCTCAACCAGCCTCATGCTATCCCTTGAAATTATATACTACTATTTCTTCCTCTAGTACTGATTTTGTACATGTACATAAAATTTTAAACCCCTATAACCTTAAAAATTCTAATTTTAACCCCATCTGAGAGGTAGATAAATATAAATAAAAGAAACCTAAAAGATACTCTAATTAAGTAATCTCAAACATTCACAAAAAGTCTTTGTTGAAAAGAACTTATAAAAATAAAAAAATCCAAATAAATAATAAATAAATGTTTTTTGAAAAGCAATATTTTGGGTAAGGGACCAAAAATATATTTGTATATCTTTGTTGAAATATGTACTTTTAAGGCATAGTGTCTTTTGTTCAGTTATCTCTAAAATCAATTTATCTCCTCAGAAATTTGGGAGGTTTTGAACATTATTTTTTTTCTTTCACATTTTAGGAAATCTAGTAAAATAACCAAAGCATGAAACAACCATAAGCAATCTTGTATAATAATGTACCATGAAAATTCAATGGAATTACTGCAAATAAAAAATAAAGATGTCAATGTAGCATCACAGCATGAAGCAGCACATGTAAGCATTAGTTAGAAAAAAAAAAAGACACATTCATTCATTCGAGTTACTGCCACTCTACAACTGAATGAAATAGAGCAAAAGATGAATGCACAAAACAATCTACTGCATTAAGTGAAATAGAATGAGAAGCACTTTAATTGGATAAAGTTTAAGAGCTGAATTACAAATGCCACATAAATAAATAGCTCTAAATAATGTGTTTTTTCAGTTAAATAATGACTTTAATAAAACAGATGAAAATGTAGGCTGTACTGTTTTTTCTGCTTGTCAGAATCTCATTAGCATTCCAATTTAAATTCTACAAGTACACTCAAATCTCTCATTTGTACATCTGGCATAACTCAAAACACTGCCTTATTTGTTAAAAAAAAAATTAAGGCAAATGAGCCAATTCACAATATCTTGCAGTGGTATTTTAATGGATGAAAACAATGTTGTTATTTCAGTGTTGCATAACAGCAGGGGGTTTCTATGTGAAGAAACTGAAAAAATTTAGATAACACTTTCAAAGAAAATTTGTTTTTATAAGAAAATCCTGAAAGCATGGAATTAAGTGTTAATGCTATCTTTAAACTAATTCATCTATAGAATTAACATATAAAACATATTTATCTTTAGGATAAGCTTTGGAATATTATCTAAAGAAACAATTAAGGAAGATAAAATTCCAGGTAAATTGGCACTACTTCTAAGTTTTTTTGTGACAAAGGTTACACCATCATCAACATTTAAAAAATAAAATACAGGAGAAAATTTATCAAACTACTTAGGTTTAATGATAACTCTAAAACTATAAAGTTAATAAGAAGTACATAAAGATATCTCAAAACTGGGTATTCCTAGGATTTAGCCCCAGAATTCTGATTAATAGATGGGGATCAGAAATTGGAATTTTTAACATATATCACAAGTGATTCTGATGCAAGTGGTCCATGGACCACAATTTGAGAAACTCTAACCTGTAGGATAAAGTACATACCCTTTACATTGACAAAGGTTTTCATAATCTGGCTTTACTCTACTTTTCAATCACATTCCATAGGACGAACTACCAAATTCACTCACTTGAATTTCATTACTTCCATCTTACCTTAGTGCTGAGTACCAAAGTCTGAATCTGAATCTCCTAAATCCTTTGTATTAATGTCACAATTTGAGTACAGACCATTTAAAGTTCAGCTTATAGACCAGTGGATCATGGGATATGAAAAAATAGATAATAGGCATTGGGCTTAATAAAGACCTCAGAATCAACGCAACCCTAAGTGAAGTATCCCAACAGATAGGCTGAGCACAGGCAAATAAGGAACGAGGAGTACAGATATACTACTTTGGCTAAGACTAATTGGTCCCTACAAAGTTAACTTGATCCACTTACTTAACGATTTTATCTTGAAAAGGAACTTGAAATATAAAGCTGTTTTATGTCATATTTAACAAAATTTTAGCTGTAACTGTAACTCTGGACTAATTTTTAGGTCAAATAATAAAACTGCTATATGTCCCTTATTGATTTTTCTGAAATTACTTCATGATAGTGTGATATAATTATCTGTCAATTCACATTTAACACCTACAAGACACTAACAAATATCATCTAACATGAATATTCAAGGGTTTATCTGTTTTCCAAATGGTTTCTCTTAATCCTTTGTTCTTCCAATCAGTTTCTTTTGAAGCATCATCATATCATTACCCTTGCCATTTTTTCCACTTCAGTTGTAAACTGTCAAATCATCATGTGTCAGTGGTTTTACATGGGATTCAATGGATTCTCCAATGTCATTTACATCAATCTCATGAAACCTGTATCTTTCTCAAATTTTTCCATTTTTTATGGTTGGTTTACATTGTGTTCTTTCAGGTCTGGAATAGTCAACTAAAAAGTATGAACGCATCTACCACATTTCTTTTTTTTTTTTTCCTCTTTTAAACTTTTGCATTCTTTTAGCTTTTTTTCTCAACTTTTAGTTTAGGTTCGGGGGTACACATGCAAGTCTCTTAGATGGGTAAATTGTATGCTGCTGAGGTTTAATATAAGAATGACCTGGCCAGACGCAGTAGCCTGTAATACCAGCACTTCGGGAGGCCGAGGCGGACAGATCACAAAGTCAGGAGTTCAAGACCAATCTGGCCAACATAGTGAAACCTGGTCTGTACTAAAAATACAAAAAATTAGCCATGTATGGTAGTGTGTGCCTATAATCCCAGCTACTTGGAAAGCTGAGGCAGGAGAATTGCGTGAACCTGAGAGGCAGAGGTTACAGTCAAACGAGATCACGCCATTGCACTCCAGCCCAGGCAACAGTACAAGACTCTATCTCAAAAAAATAAAAAAAAATGATCCTGTCACCCAGGTGGTAAACACGGTACCCTACAGGTAGTTTTTCAACCTTTGCCTCCCTCCCCATCTCCACCCTCAATAGTCCCCAGTGCCCAGTGTCTACTGCTCCCATCTTTATGTCCACGTGTATATAATGTTTAACGCCTACTTGTAAATTAGAACATGTGGTATTTTGTTTTCTATTCTTGTGCTACTTCACTTAGGAAAATGGCTTCTAGCTGCATCCATGTTGCTGCAAAGGACATGATCTTGTTCTTTTTTATAGCTGCGTAGCATTCCATGGTGTATATGTACCATATATCCTTTATTCAGTCCGTTGATGGGCATCTAGGTTGATTTCATGTCTTTGCTATTGTAATAGTGCTGCAGTGAACATATGACTGAATGTCTTTTTTTGGTAGAATGATTTACTTTCTTTTAGGTATATACCCAGTAATGGGATTGCTGGGTCAAACAGTAGTTCTAAGTTCTTTGAGAAATCACCAAACTGCTTTCCACAATGGCTGAACAAATTACATCTCATCAACAGTGTATACGTGGTCCCTATTCTCTGCATTCTTGCCAATATCTGTTATTTTTTGTCTTTTTAATAACAGCCATTTTGACTGGCGTGAGATGGTATCTCACTGTGGTCTCGATTTGCATTTCTCTAACGATTAGTGATATTGAACGTTTTTTATCTATTTTTTGGCCACATGTATGTCTTCTTTTGAGAAGTACCACATTTCTTAAATGGCAAAAACATTGATATGAAAGGCAAAGATAGAAGCTGTTTTAATCTGATAACAACTAATTTTATTTATGTTCACTAGGGAATGCCTTCAAGGCACATTTATTTTACTCTCTATAGAACCTAGGGATATGTATATTATAAATACACACTATGAAAATCCAGGAAAGCAGTCAGTATTAAAAATATCTGTCAGAGCTAGCTGGGTTGGGCATCAAAAAGGTGAGGGATAGAGCTATAAAGCTGGGGAAGAAAGGCTGGTAAGAAGATAGCACATCCCTATGTGCTAGGCTTGCCAGTAAACTGGGACACACTCAGATAGCAAGCCAGCTAAGTAAGGAAGTTTTTAAAAGTTTTGAAAAAATATACCCACAGTTTTGAAACTCTAACATTTATATAATATGGTATATTGCACACTTACTATATGTGCATGCTAAGTGGTTTTTATACATTTTCTCATTTAATCTTCATAAAAGCCCTATGTGGCAGGAAATATTATTGTCACCATTTACAAAGGAAGTGACTGAAACTTAAAAAGAGTAGCTCATCAGGCCGGGCGCAGTGGCTCATGCCTGTAAACCCACCACTTTGGGAGGCCAAGCTGGGTGGATCACCTGAGGTCAGGAATTTGAGATCAGCCTGACCAACATGGAGAAACCCTGCCTCTACTAAAAATACAAAATTAGCCAGGCGTGATGGTGCATGCCTGTAATACCAGCTATTCAGGAGGCTGAGGCAAAAGAATCGCTTGAACACGGGAGGTGGAGACTGTGGTGAGTCGAGAT